>OZ023273.1:78567111-78641488 GCA_964007475.1 Hybos culiciformis
CACGTGTCCGCACCCGTCGCGCCACGCTTATTTTAGTAATAACTTAATTTAATATGTAATTCTTTTGGAAAAGGTGTTGATTTTAGGCCTTTTCCAAAAGGATGTTGTTGTTCAAACAACTTTTTTTAAAAACTTATTTTTGTAAAAAAATTATCCGTTTAGCATCCAAACTTATATAAAACATTGAAACTTCTATAAATATATATTATTAAGACTAACCTTGGATTTGAAATTTAAAAAAAAATGAAAAAAAATAAAAAAATCTGAATCAAAAAGTAAAAAAAAATTTGAGACATAAAGTCAGTTGACTTTATGTCCCTTTTGAATGAGACATAAAGTCAGTTGACTTTATGTCTCAAAAATTGAGACATAAAGTCAACTGACTTTATGTCCTGTTGATGTTGTGACACCCCACCTAATATTATATCAATTAAACTTTAATTAAATTCATAAAATTATAGTGTTTTGTATTTCCAAATCCCGACTTTACTAATAATTTTTCTCGGGAATCGGGAATCCCGAAATATAAAGAACTAAAGTACTTGAGAATCGGGAATCTAAATAAATCAAATTAAGGAAAAATCAAAATTAATATTTCAAATTAAAATTTAACATGAATTCAACATTGTTGTTTAGTGTGCTAAAGAACATTAAATCTGAATTTTTTTGAAATTTTGTAAATGGCTATTCGAAATATGTCGAATTTAGTTTTTACTATTACAATTCTAACATTATTGTCAGAACCAAAAATTATTTCAACAACAATACTCATCAACCATTGAGTAGCTACCAAATTATCGTCGCGATAACAACTATATTTCAAATTTTTAAATTAGTTTTAGACGATTTCCACTTAAATCTTTGATGTAAACTACGTATTCCAATGAAAAACGTTTCCAAATATGTTGCGTAATTTGTGTAACATGTTTTCACTTAGATAAACGATTTGAAGGTATGTTAGTAATGTCAGGTTTCCTATTGAATGATGGGTCCCCCTGTCAAAAAATGACTTGGAGTCGACGGAAGGGGATCATTTCGATCTTTAGAAATCGGATATAAAGGTCGGGAATTCATAATTCCTTCTATCTGAATAACTACAGTATTTAACTTTTCATATGAAAAAACTATATTTGATGCTACTCTTTTAAAATGGGTTTTCATTGATTTTATGGATGATTCCCATAAACCATCGAAATTAGGGGTCGTGGGGAATAAATTTCCATTCATTTTTCGAATTTAATTTGTTCTTGGAATTGATTATAAAGTTTTTTCAATTCATTATCAGCACCAACAAAGTTTTTTGCATTGTCTGACCAAATTACTGCACATTTACCACGACGGAAGATAATTCGTTTTAAACAGGCCAAAAAAACCTCTGTTGTTAAATTTGTAGCTAATTCAAAATGAATTGCTTTTGTGACAAAGCATACGAAAGCACAGAAATAAACATTTTGTGCTGATGCATTTCTTTGATGCTTATTTTTGATAAAGAACGGGCCACAACAATCGATTCCAATAGTTTTGAAAGGTCTACATGGAGTGGCTCTTTCTTTTGGTAGATAACCCATTATTTGACTTGAAACTATTAGTTGTAACTTAAAACACAATATTTTTGCATAAAATTCTTGTCTTAATAGGCCAATAACCTTGTCTTACTAAAGCTAACAGCCGTTGAAGTCCAGCATGACAATTTTTCACGTGATAATGACGAATTAAAATTTTTGTGAAATGATGGTCATATGGAAGTAAAATTTGATGTTTGAGATCGAATGGTAAATTTGTGTTGTTGAGTCTGCCACCAACTCTTAAAATGTTTTGCTTGCTTCAAAATGGATTTAAACATTTTAATTTATCATTATTAAGTAAAAAATTTCCTTTTTTCAACTGAGAAATCTCAGATAAAAATTAGATTGTTGTATAATATGAATTAAAGCAAATGAAGCATTTGAAATTTCGTCAGCAGTCAAAAACCCACCGAGTTTTCGATTTTTATTTTTATTACAAGTGCTTTTAATAAATCAAAAGCAATATGCAGTGACATGTAATAATTTTGTATACGAGCTAAATTTTTCCAAAAGATTACATTGAATTTTGTCTATTACAAATGTTCATATTAATATTAATATTCTAAAAATTTTAATTCAAAATAAGCAGTTCTTTTAATTGGAAGTTCAACAGAAAAATGCAAAAATTGTGCTCCATTCCACCAAAGATTATTTATTATCTTTTAATTCTTGAGGCATGACACCTCGAGAAATTAAATCAGCTGGATTATGATTTGTTGAAACATGAGTCCAGGTACAATTACCTGTAGATTCTTGAATTTCATTCACACTATGTGCTACAAAGGTTTTTAATTTGTAAGGTGGAGTATTTATCCAATGCAAAACAATTTCAGAGTCTGTCCATAAAATAATTTGATCAAAACTTATTTGAAGTGAATTTAAAGTTTTTGTAATAATGTTGAAAGTAATACTGAAGCGCAGAGTTCTAATGTAGCAATTGAAATAGTTTTAAGTGGACAAACTCTGGATTTGCTACAAAGAAGCATTGTTGAAATATTATTAAACTTGTCAATGGGTCTGGGGTTCTACCTCGAAAAAAAAACATCGAAAAAAAAAACCTCGAAAAAAAAAACACTCGAAAAAAAAAACCTCGGAAAAAAAAATCTCGAAAATAAAAACCTCGAAAAAAAAAACCTCTAAAAAAAAAACCTCGAAATGAAAAAACCTCGAAAAAGCGGCTCGCTGCAAATGACTCGCTCATCGCGCCGTTATTTGCGCCGTTCTTCGCGCCGCGCCAGCCGCAGAAAATATGGCTCTCGTTATTTTTTAATGTTATTTGAACATAACGGTAAATAAATCATGGAAATCTAAATTTTCTAAGTCAAAAAAAAGAATACATTTCTAATTTAAAATTCACAAATGGTACTTAATTTTATTGTTTCGCGAAATCAAATTGGATTTAAGGCATTTATTATTTCAATGCAAAATTTTGTTGAAATTTTCAAATTTTATGTAGAAGAAAAAAAGGAGTTAAAGTACATCCTTGCACATAATTTTTCGCAGGACTATCTAGAAACTTATTTTTCAATGGCAGCGGGGAGGAAGCAACGATTACCAACTGCAAGTCAATTTGAAAATGCGTTCAAAAAATTACTTGTTAGAAATGAAATCGAAGCTTCAATTTCAGCAAATTCTAAAGAATTAAATCCACCAAAAATTTTAACAGTGCCATATAGGCACAAATCATTAAATGTAGTAGTAAATAAAAATATAACTGATGAGTATTTCTTGGAACCAGGACTGAACAATATCTATAGTGATAACTAATATTTTGATGCTATCAAATACATGACTGGTTGGAGTGAAAATAAATTGATACAAAATTTAAACTGTGATACATGTAAGAACCTTATTGAACTTGAAGAAAAATATGAGTCAAATGAGTTATTTCAAAAAAATATTTTTTTTTAAATTTCAAATTTTATTTTAAATACCTAATTTAGATTTTGACAGAATTTTATTAACTTTTAAAAATCATCCACGAATTTTAAATGATTCCGAGAATCATAAATTATTAGTTATCAAAGACTTTATTAAAATTTATACGAATTTAAAATTATTTAATGAAGCTAAAATAAAAAATATTGAACTTCATAAAAATGATTCAAGACATCGTTATTTGAAGATGTCTCATTTCAAAAACGAATAATCTTAGATTTTTGTTCGTTTAAAAAAAAAATATATATATATATATATATATACATTAGGGTGGTCCTTATTATGGATTTATCCGAATTTCTTTGCTCCCAGGGGCTTAAATGGTTTCAAATACATAAAAAATAATTGCCTCAAAATTCTAGCTCTTAATATTAACTTTAAGATAGTCCGCATTCCAGTCAAAGTTTCTCATATAAATAACATGGGAAAAATTTCATTTGTTCTTTAGAATTCCGTAGCTCTGCGACAAATGGATCAAAAGTAATTAATTGCGTCATGTTTATTGTAAATTTAACGCTCTACAAAAAAGGTCTTTTATTATTTTTCGCTAAATCTATTGGCTTAAGAGTTATTCGAGGTCAAAGTTTAATTATTATATAATTATTAATATTATCAAGTATAATTATATATTTATTTATTTTATAAAATATTTAAAAAAAATTTTTATAAAATTATTATTTATGGTCAAAAAAAGCGAATACAATCTTATTCTTGGAATTGTGGTCATTATGTGTGATTTTTTAATTAATAAAACAGACAGTCCTTAGAGTTTGAAAATAATAAAATAGAAGTACAGGTGAAATATGATTTAACTTTGAGCTCGAATAACTCTTAAGCCAATAGATTTAGCGAAAAATAATAAAAGACCTTTTTTGTAGAGCGTTAAATTTACAATAAACATGACGCAATTAATTACTTTTGATCCATTTGTCGCAGAGCTACGGAATTCTAAAGAACAAATGAAATTTTTCCCATGTTATTTATATGAGAAACTTTGACTGGAATGCGGACTATCTTAAAGTTAATATTAAGAGCTAGAATTTTGAGGCAATTATTTTTTATGTATTTGAAACCATTTAAGCCCCTGGGAGCAAAGAAATTCGGATAAATCCGTAATAAGGACCACCCTAATATACATATATATACATATATATATAAATGAAAAATTGTTGAACCAAAAATATAAAGTCGATTTGTTATTTCAATTACATTATTACAATTTTAAAAATATATTATTATGTGTTATATGTGTGTTTTATTTTCAAAGTTTTTTAATTTCTTACAAAAAAAAAATTTAAATTATTCTTCGCTAAGATTTTATGAGTCACAGTTTTATCGGCTAACTAGTCTTATTTGTATGAATAAAATTCAATAAAATATTGCGACGTACTTCCACCCTTTCTATCCAAATTTTTTTTTTTATTATTATTATTTTTTTTCATAGCTAAATAGAAAGTGTTTTTCCATAGTTCTAGTCCTACGATTAAATTTGAATAAAAATATAATTTTTTTTGGAACAGAAGAAATTTTTATGTTGTGCCGTTTGTAAAACAAATATTGAAATCATAAAATTGATTTTTTTACATAACTCTTGCTTAAAAACTTCAGTTTTTCGGCTCCCTGGCTTTTCGAGGTTTTTTTCGAGTTTTTTTTATTTCCTTCGAGGTTTTTTTTTTCGAGTTTTTTTTTTTCGAGTTTTTTTTTTTCGAGGTTTTTTTTTTTGAGGTTTTTTTTTTCGATGTTTTTTTATTCGATATTTTTTTTTTTCAAGTTTTCTTATCACTCCCCTTGTCAATATATCTAACATGAAGACAAGCACCATATGCCTTTGAAGATGCATCTGAAAACCCGTGTAATTGAATATTTTGACAGGGTTACCAACCTTTTCAAATGTTTTATTTTTAATTTTATTTTTTTAGGGGGAAAAAACCCCTAAATTTTTTTTATAGATATTATAACAGCTATACTTATATACCTATGAGGATTTCAAATAGATGCTTGAAGAAAAATATATAACGCACATCGTAAATTATGTGGTTTAATAAAATTATTTATTTATATTAAAATTAGCAGATAATAAGGCTGTCACACTTCGGCTTTTTAATGGCTTTTTGAAAAAGCTATCATCGTTGTGGCTATTTCGTGGCTTTTTCCATACAAAAAAAAGAAAAAAAAGCTAGTGGCTTTTCAAAAAGCCACTAGAAAATCAGGGATCAAATAACAAATGAGCTCTGTGAGAAAAAAATAAACTAACAATTGCATACTTTCAGGAAGTTGGCGGCAATTTTAAAAAAAAAACGAATAAAAAAACAAAAAAATTCCCAAAAAAAAAGGAAAAAGATATGACAAAACGAGAAAAAAAAAGAAAAAAAACCAAAAAGTGCAAGTGTGAACGCATTTAAAAAAGCCGTCATGAGTAGTGGCTTTTTAGTTGTAGCTTATAAGGTATCTTATGAAATGCAATCAAAAATATTACAAATGTCATCTAAATCTTCGCTTTTAAGATCATACATCATACCCCTAAAAAAACCCCTGAAACAAATTACCCCCTAAAAATCCCTCTGTCAACAAAAAAAACCCCTAAATCTAGGGGGAAAACCTCTAAGTTGGTAACGCTGTATTTTGATATGTGAGGGGTATTACGTTGCGACTTAATTGTATTTTCTTAACTGCTGGTAAATTATTTCTGAAATTTACCCAAGTAAGTTCTTCTGTTGAAGATAGTTGGTCATCCCAATCAATATTGGATTTCCACAAATCTTGGATTAAAAGTTTTGCTGTTATTACAATCGGTGACAAAAGACCTAAAAGATCGTATAATTTTGCTACGTAAGATAAAATTGTGCGTTTTGTGATAGCTTCATCAAATTAACATGGTTGCACATTGAAAATAAAAGTGTCTAACTCAGGTTGCCAAATTAAACCTAAATTTAATTGATTGATTTGTACTGATTGATTTGAACTGACTAATTCATTACTAATTTACCTATCGGTTTCCGCTATTTCTGCTAATATTTCCGGATTATTAAAAGACCATTTGTGTAATTTAAGACCACACTGAGAAAAATAATTATACAAAAACATAGTATAAAATACACAAAGCTTCGGCAGTTTTCGGCCTACCAAGTTCTTGTATAAAATAACTAAGTTAATTTAGTTGTTTTAAGAAAAAGTTAAGCTTTGTTAAATCAACTTAGTTTTTTGTATAAAAATATACTTTTTAATATGTTAATTTATCGAAGTGGCTTAGGTAATTCATACATGGCCATGTGTAATCTTTTAGATAATCGGACTGTACAAAATAACAAAGTATAAAACCTCTCAAGTGCATGCATCATCGGCAAAAACATCTCAAATGTTTTTTTTTGTTTTTTTTTTGTTTTTTTTGTTTTTTTTGTTTTTTTTTTTTGTTTTTTTTTTGTTTTTTTTTGTTTTTTTTTTGTTCTTGAAGAGCATTATTTAAAACTAATTCTTTAAATTTCTTACCGACTTTAGACCTACGCTAAGATTGTAGATATAAATATTAAAAAGCTGCACCGATATAGGTGATCCTTGGGGAATTCCGGTTGTTAGAGTTTTGAAGTGAGATAGGAAACCATTTACCCTGACCCCAACTCTTCTATTTGTGAGCAAACTGTTTATTGTGTTTATGATTGCCGGACCGATTTTCCATTTTATCAGCTGTTCCACAATGGAATGTTTGCTAACGCGATCGAACGCCTTCTCAAAGTCGCAAGATATGGTGTCAGAGTGGCTTTTGTTTCCACTGCTATTGCCGCGAAGTATTCCAGGTTATGAAGTAAGGTAGTGGTGCTTCTCAATGGTCTGAAACCATGTATCTCGTCAGGGAGTTTACTTTCTAGGAACCAGGATAATCTTTTCGCTATTATTTTCTCTAGCACCTTAGATAGCACGCTAAGGAGAGAAATAAAGCGGTAACTCTCTTGCTTTTGAGGATTTTTGCCTGGTTTTAGCATACCCGAACTATATATGTTATTATATAAGGAGGTAAGTCGTTGGGTGAAGTTGTCTGTGGCCTGTTTCAGCATTCCATATGTTATTTTGTCTAGACCCGGCGTGGTGCCTTGGAAGGAGCGGATTGTTGTTAGGACTTCAAGTTTCTTTATTCTTTTATCAAGATCTGCATTTATTGGGACGCTGATGGGTATACGGAATCTATTTCTGTTTTCGATGAAGGCTTTGTGGTAAGAATCTTCCATGACGTAGGAAGTGCATTTACTCACAAAAAATTCTGCAATACGAATGGGGTCGTTTATGAGTACGTCGTTTTGTTCTATAACCATTATACCAGTTTTGGCTTTTCCACTTAAAATTAGTTTCGCCTTGTCCTAAGTGTCTTTCCCATTTATGTTATTTATACCATTTGCAAATTCAACCCACGTTTCTCTAACCGCGATATTAATTTTTAACCTTGTAGTATATGTAAATAAGGAATAAACTATTATATTAAGTCCTTCTTATATTATAATGAATAAGATAATAAGTTTGTATAAAACAATATATTATGAAATATAATTTTTAGCCTAGCTCTAAACTCTGTCCGTTTTATTTCCATATTGAAGTATACAATATTTAGCGACGAGATAAAAATAAAAAAAATTTTAATTTTTTGATAATTGTATTCTAAATCTTATTGTTTGTTGAAAAAAAAAAAAAAAAAAAAAAAGTAACATAATGGCAAATTCAAGTTTTGTGGGAACGATAGAACATTTTCATTTAGGCGAAAATTTCAAAAATTATTTGAAGCGCCTGGAGCATTTGCTCAAATTGAATAAAATAACAGTGGATGCTGATAAGGTGTCATTTTTAATTGGATTTGGTGGTGCAGTATTGTATGAAATAATGTTAAAATTATGTGCACCAAAGGAAGTCGACACGCAGAGTTATAGTGATTTAATTAAGAAGTTAGATCTCCATTTTCAGCCAAAACGTAATACATTGGCCGAAAGATTTAAATTTAATTCTAGAAGCCAATTACCGGGAGAAAATATTTCTGATTTTGTGCTAGAAATTCGTGGTATGGTAGAAACCTGCAACTATCCGTCAAATTTTCGAGATATCGTTTTGACAGATCGTTTAGTCAGAGGAGTTTTGAATGAAAGAGTGAGAAGCAAATTGATGGATATTGACGACTTCGACACATTTGATGCAGCAGTAGCAGAAGCATTGAAAGAAGAAATGATGTTAAACGAGAAAAAAACCTTCAATTCAGCATCAATCAATTCTATGGGTCATTCGAAATTCAATAAAAATTAAAATTTACAAAAAGGTCAAAATAAAACCGATTCTAAATCAGGTGCTGGTACTAATATTAATTCAAATAAAAAAATTCAATGTTTTGTATGAAAAAATTTGGTCACATTGCAAAAAATTGTTTTAAAAATAAAAATAAAAATGTGAATTCAGTAGAATCTGAAAATAATAACAATAATTCAAATAGTTTAGGATATTTCAATATTATTGAAAAAATTAATTTTGATGAGAATAAAGAAAAAAATCTAAATAGCGTTAGTCCATTGTTAAAAAAATTATTAAATCATGATAAATTTTTAAATTTTGAAATTGATTCAGGAGGATGTGAAAGTGTAATAAGTAAAAAATGTTTTGAAAAAAATTTCCCTGATATTAAATTATGTAAAATAAAAAAGAATTTAATATTATAAATGGTAGTAAAGTAGAAGTACTTCACGGTTAAAAAAAAAGAGCTAAAGTTACTGTTTTTGCTTCTAGGTAGAGGTGACGCTAGTTTTTGTAGGTAAATTTACTCTTAACAAAAGTGCGAAGCAAAATATTAAAAATCAAGTTATCTTTAAAAGTTTAAACTTGTATAAAATTTAATATTAAATTATACGAATTATTAGATAAAAAACATTCTAATAAAGATTAATAAATTTTTAATTTTATTTCTATTTTTAAAAATTTGTGTAAATTGTTCATCATTATTTTGTACATTTTCAAAGTTTTTTAATAAAAAGTTTCATTATTACTATGATATTTTCTATATTACTAACAATTAAGTGTGAATCATTCAATATTTTTTTTGTAAAAGTCGCGAAAAAAAGATTAACTAAGAAAAAAAATTAAAAACTACTACTACGTTGGTGTAATTTTATCTTATCTTTCAGAATTATTTTATTCCGATAAAGTATAATATAAGTTACAAAAGAGCCAGTTTTATTCGAAAAATAGTAAAAACAACCTTTTCTGATAGTGTGATATTCTAAATTATGGATTACTTTGTACGAAAAAATTTAATTAAACTTTATTTTCCAGAATGTAAATTTTAATCTCTCCCCCTTCCACCTTAACCACATTTCCCCCCTTATCCACCTTTTCCCCCTTCTTCCCCTCCTCCCTTCTCCCTTCTCCCCCTCCTCCCTTCTCCCTTCTCCCCCTCCTCCCTTCTCCCCTCCTTCCTCCTCCCTTATCCACCTCCTCCCTCCTCCCTTCCTCCCTTCTCCCCCTCCTCCTTCTCCCATCCTCCCTTTCCCCCTCCTCCCTTCCTCCCTTCCTCCCTTCCTCCCTTCCTCTCCTTGTCCTTTTTTTAATTAGAGGGTTAGTTGAGAGTTCGCATTTCAGTTTGAAATTTTCAGTTAGTTCGTTAATTTTAAGTAATAAGGGTTTTATCTTAGTTTCATTGTGAAGCTTATTGGTGGAATAATACCAAGGTAGATCTAACATCATCTTTAAAATTTTATTTTATTCTATTTGAAGTTTTTGAATGTGGATTTTAGCAGAGTCATGCCATAATGGAGCTGCGTAGAGAATGATAGCTTGGAATATAGTTTTGTAAATCAGTAATTTATTTTCAATATTTAATTTTGATTTTCTGTTAATTAGGGGATATAAGGTGCGAATGGTAATTTTAACTTTATTTATGATTGAGGAAATGTGAAATTTGTAGGTAAGTTTTTTGTCGAATGTAAATCCTAGATATTTTGCCTGATCTGACCATGGTATAGCTATGTTATCTATTTCTAATTCTGAATTCGGGAGAAAAATTGATTTGCGTTTTCTAGTAAAATAAATAGCTTGTGTTTTCGAAGGATTAATCATTATTTTCTATTTATAAAAATAAGAGGAAAGTAAAGATAATCCGCAATGAAGATTATATAATAAATTTATTGAATATAAGAATTGAAGAATAAACTGCTGTATCATCTGCAAATACAGATATACAACAATTTTCCGGTATGGGTATATCAGAAGTGAATATTCCATAAAGTGTAGGGGAAATAAGAGAACCCTGAGGGACTCCCGCAGTTATTGGTCTAAATTCAGATTTTGATTGGTTAAAAACTTTTAATCATGCCAATAATTGAAGTTGGAAAATTTAGTATTATTAGTTTGTAGATCAGCGCATTGTGCCAAACTGAATCGAAAGCAGCTTGTATATCTAACAGCACTAAGCCAGTTGATTTTTGGGCCTGGAAGTTTTCGTTAACATGGTTTTTTAATCTAATTAAGGGATGATTAGTATTATGTTGTTTCCGGAAACCAAACTGTTCGTTTGGGAGTATATTATTCCTATCCATGAACTTTATTAATTCTAAATTAATTAATTTCTCTAGTATTTTGCCGAAAATAGGCAGCAAGCTTATAGGCCTATATGAAGCTGCATCGTTCTTAGGTTTGTTAGGCTTGCAAATAGCTATAACTTTAGCTTTTTTCCACGAGTCTGGAAAGTAACTAAGTTTAAAACAGGAATTTAAAATAAATGTTAGGAAAACAAAAGCTTTTTTCGGTAAATTTTTTATACAACTTCCATTTATGTTATCTGGCCCACTTGCTTTTTTTACTTTAATATCCCGTATTAGAGATTTAACTTGCTTAACTTGAATTTGAGAGTTATGATCTGTGTGGTTTGTATTTTGAAACTCGGAAACAGAGTCTTCAACTAAATTAATTGTACTATTGTCGCTAAGATTTTGTGATACTAAATTGTTTGAAAGAACTTATCTGCTAAAATTTCTGATATTTCTATAGGTGTGATATATTTAGTGTTGTTATGGACTATATGGGATGGATGTTTTTACTTTTATTTTTAATTATTTTGGTGAATTCCAGAATGGTTTTGTACCTTTTTCTAATGTGGAAAGCTTGTTATTCCACTTGGTATTCCTGTACTCGAAAATATACTTTTGAATTTCAGAGTTCAAAACATTTAGTTCGGATTTTAAAGCTCGAGTTCTGCACCTAATATATTGGCGTCATACTCTATTTCGAAAGTTTATGGTGTTTATAATGACTCTAGGCAGTTTTTCGTGGGTTTTGATGTTAGGGTTTAATTTAGGTACGTTTCTTTCTACACTACTATATACAGTAGACTGGTTCATTTTTGAGGTCATGTTGAGATTTTCTTGCCGCCCATGCAGATTTCGAACAATTAAATAAAAAAAAACGAGAAAACGCTCTTAGATTTTTCGAAATTTTGTTTCCCCATCAAGCGCAACCATTTTTTGTGATGGTTGAGGCCTAGACCTAATAAGGTGGGTTCAAAACTCTGTAACTTTTTTCTCTTTGAATTTTTTTTCTTCCTTTTTTTTTTGGTTTAACTGTCTTGATGCTCCCTTCATCGTAAAGCTATACGACTTATCCTTTTTTTTTTACAACTCTCTAAATGTGAATTTAAACTTTTCTCCCCATTTTATTTTTACTTTAAGACACCATATCTTTTCTAATTTTAAGAGAAACATTTTTTTTTTTTCTTCATAAATTTGGAATAAATTTTCATCATTTTTAGCATTATAACTAAAAGATAAAATTCTATTAAATTCTGGTTTTTAAGCTACAATTAATTTTACGACATTAAAAGTTTCGCTTTTGTAATGCATTGCTCATTTGATTCAATTGTTAACTGATCTATTTTTTTTAAATAGGAATCAAAAAAGGAGATTTAGAATAGAAATAAATAAGAATTTAAAAATTGTTTTAAATTTATATTTATTTATGATTAATTTTTTTCAATTAATTTTAAAAATATTTGATTTTCCAATAATCGCCATGTTTGGCCGATGCTGGCTCACGATTTGGAGAATAATTAGTTTTTGAGTTTCGTCAGAAGTTAACGATGTGTTAAATTCCGTCATTAATACAACACTCCTCTCGGCGTTGTCATTAACAACTTGTAACTTCTGAACTAATCGAAGGACGTCTTGATATCCTGCATCAGATTTTCATAGAGTATATATATAAATTTGGGAAGTTAAAGAAATGTCATTTAATATATTACCCCAGGCGTTGTTTCTGGAGCAATACCAGGTAGAGTGACGACAGTTAAGATCGCCTCCTATTAAATAGTTTCTATTATTGCGTGTAAGTTTTTTCATGTCATTATTAAATAAATTTTTCTTTAAAGAATTTGAATTGCCACCAGGAAAATATGCTGAAGTTATTTCTAATTTGGTACTATTTTCTAAGTTAATTTCTATACTGATTGTTTCAATTAATTTAAGTTTTCTTAAAGGTAATAAATTATGTGCAATATTTTTTTTAACTATAATAGCTACACCACCACCCCTAGAAGAGGTTCTGTCATTTCTGTAAATAGTATAATTATTACTGGCTAAAGAAATGCTTGGGTTTAACCATGATTCTGTTAGTAGACAAATATCAATTCTATTATTATGCAAAAAATTAAAAAATTCCAGTGATTTATTTCGAACACCTCTAGCGTTCCAAGTAACTAATGTTAGTTTATTTGAATTATTCATTGTAAAGATACTTAATTGACAAATCAGCTATTACACTGAATTGTTCATTTTTATTTTTGCAAGAACTTAGTCTTGATAACATTTCTTTAATTAAAGCTTGGAGCTCGTTCTGGGAAAACAGATCACTGGAACTTCCAGATTGAATTACATTTCCAAATTTACAAACATTACTATAAGAAAATTTCTGATTTACATGATTATTAGTATTATTACTATTAGAATTGAAAATATTAGGAACATTTTTTTGACCTAAATCAATAGGATTGTTAAATTGTTTAAAATTAACTGACTTTCTGTTGCTTGATAACATTTTATTATGATACATAATTCTATTTGGACAATCTTTAGAATTTGATTTATGATTACCACCACATCCAGCACATTTTGGTTGGTTAAAATCGGAAGTACACTTTGAAGTTGGTTGTGCGCCGGCACAAATAGCACAATGAGTTTTTAAGTGGCAAGATAAGCTGCCATGGCCATACATTTGGCAGTTATGGCATTGGGTGAGCTTATGAGGTGCTTTCGATTGGTAGTCCCAGCGAATAACTATTTTGTTGAAGTATTTATAATTATTTCTTAATTCTGCTAATTTAATTGTACCTTTTTTTAAGTACACGATATATAAAAATATTTTATTTCCAAACATCGAGACATTGCAACCCTCCCTTTAAAAGCTCACCTTTGAGGACGTTGGTATCTATATCTTCCAGACCACTTAGCACCACTTTATAGGGGTACTCGGTTTTTTTTTGATGAGTGAAATATTCATATTCGTTCTTTTGGAATAACGAACAGGCGCCTTGGTAAGACGTTTCGGACTCGCAAAATAATTTGATGCCAATTGTAAGAATTTTGACTTTGTAGTCAGAGATTTCGTTTGCACTCAATAATTTGTTGATGTCAGCTAAACTACGTTTTACAACACATATTGGTGGTAATTTTAATTTCGTTGCTGGTGATTCAGTGGGCTTACTAGATTCAGAATCCTTGGTTGGTTGATCTGCTGATATCAGCGTTTGAAGAAGAGCGAAACGATTCTCCCTATTCATATTAGGTTCATAATCTTTAGTAGAAAAAGGTTTTTTGTATTGAAACTCATGCGAGTTAACATCTGTAAATAAAGCACGTTTTTTCCTAATTATTTTGCTTTGTGTTGTTTATTCAATACAATTACTTCTTTATTCTTTTTTATTTTATTATTATTTTTAATAATCTCAAAATTACGTAAATTTGATGCGTTTGATCTTATCACTGAGAGTGATAATATCATACTGATTTGTACGATATTAAAATTTTTTTGTTTAAATTTTATTATAATTTGTTCGAAGTTAAATAAAATTTTTATTATGTTGGCAATAAAATATTCAATTAACTTTCCAGTTAAATGTTGTTAGAAAGACTAGTTTTCAATTAAATTTTGTTTAAGAGTAAAACTTGAAAAAGTATTATACATATATTCACTTAATATAAAAAAAGTTTAAATGTTTGAGACAACGTATATTATATACGATAAAAATAAAAAAATTTAATTCATTTTATAACAAACTGTTTAAGATCTAATGTATTTATGTACTTATGTGTACATTTATATAAGAAAATAAAAAATATACTTAAGTAGGTTGACATCAACATATCAAAAAACTATTATTTTGAATGAGATCTTAATTCTAACAGATTATATATTTCTCTAGCTCTTACAGCAGGCTTAGAGTTCTCAATTTCGTACAAAATTTGAAAAAATTGAAAGAATGATTTTAAATCATTGTCGAATTCGATGTCAAAGATAAAAAACAAAGAAAAAAATATATTAAACACCTGGTCAAATGAATAAACCGCTGGCATAGGTATTTTTATCCCATCAATTTGAATAAAAAACTGACTAATTGATTTCTTTGATCCACCTGTTGCATAAAGAGTTGTTTTTGTAATTTTGAAGCTGTATCTTGCGAGCTTGAATTTATCTAAAAATTTAGAAAAAAATTTAATTATCTACAATAATATGTTTGTTTATTACAACTTTAAAGTACCTTATCGAAAACTATTAATTTATCAATAATTCCTGGAAATTTGGAACGATTAACTACGTTTTGACCTGGTGGCGCTGGCAACAATTTTAGGAGAATTATGAAATTGCGAACATTGCTGGTCCATTCTAAAAGAAATTGTAAAGTAAATGATTTTATATTTACCTGCTGCAATATTCTTACCATCGGTCAAGTTAACTTCATTTTTAAATCCTTTTTCCCTACATAAAGATATTGAATGATCTTTTATTCCAGACCAATTTCTGAAAAACGATGCCTGCTTTCCTTTGTAAATTAATTCAAAATCAAATGATATCTAGAAAAAAAATTTATTTAAGTTAGAGTGCTAGAAATATTAACAAATATACTTACCAATTCAGAATCGATAAAATAAAAAGGAAAACAATCATCTAATTTAATATTTTCTTTCGATCTTGCAATATAATCCTTTCGTTGATGTACTGTTCTTTCCAATATTTTCATCAAATCAGCTCTCTGAGCAGGCAAAATACATTCCTGGATAAATTCCAGATCTTCCTCAAAATTGTTAGTATCTGTTTCATCGCTTAATTTTGAAAACTTTCGGAAATGGCATCAATTGCTTTGCAATCATATTTTCTTCTGGATCTACTTCGATATTTGATTTGCTGAGCTAAATAACCAGATTTTTGAGTAGGGTGAAAAAATATTTCCTTAAATAAAAATAAAGTAAGTTTTTAATAACTTTTTTAAGTAAGAAATATTTTAATGTTGTATTGAATCAAATTTTATATCATTTTTTATAACTTACAGCTCCTCCAAATTTTGTATTAGCTTTGAAACATGGAATGGTCAATACTATTGCGTATGCGAATTTGATGCGAAAATGAATTGGAGGATTTTTCCCTTCGAACTTGCTGCATAAAAACTGACCGGCTAGTTTAATTAACAATTTCTTATGTGACTCGCTGATAGTTTTTAGCGATAGTATTATTCTCTCGCAAATTATTAAATATTCCCGTTCCATCGTTAAAGTTTAAATATAAATATTCTTTAAAAAGCTAAAAAAGAAAGACGTAAGATATACAGGCATAAACATTCACTTAATGACTTACTTTTGAAAGATTTTCTATTTCAGAATATTCCTCGTTGGAAATTTCCCGGAACACTGAATTTTGACCTAAAAAATAAAATTTATAATTATTTTTTTAAAAATCATTGATAAAAACATCATATACTTTAAAAAATTACCAATTTGAGGTGATAAAACAAAACCTTTCTCTTCTGATTTCACGGTGCAATACCTTAAAATAAAATTTTGCGCAAATAGAAACTGGTATACAACATCTAAAATTAATTCAGCTTCTATGATGTCCCCCCAATGATCCTTGAAGTAGCAAAAAGGTGACAGGTTCTGGAATTCCTGTTGTGATGTAACTGGAATTAAAAATTAGATGAACAAAATAAAACATTAACTTTGCTAAAATTGATTAAATAAGTAACTTACTTGAATACATCAAATCGTCATATCCAAAGAAGCCCTTTTCGTGATCTTCACCATTGCAAGACTTCAGTTTAACATATTTTCGTTCGCCAGTTTCATCAATTAAAATTTTTATAACTCTACCAAATAAGTTACTCATTATGTAAATAAAGATAGTCTAAAAGAATGAAATTATATATGAAACAGTCAGATTCTTCTTAAGTCAAATGTGGTTAACTTAGCAGTTTTAATTTTATCGCTGTGTTTCTATGGAATAAAGTGTCAAAAATTTGGGCAGCTTATTCAAATAAAGGGCAAATAACCAAAAAGCAGCAATTTTGATTTTTTTAGGAGTTTAAAAAACGATGTTAAAACAAAGTGTATATGAAAATACAAAGTGTCGAATAATTTTTTACTGGATTGTGCTAACAGCAACGAATTTAAATATTGCATCACAATCTACGTTATATAATACTGACTAAATTTAAGTATTTCAGTACTGAATACAATATGCAGTACCAGTTAAATACAGTATATATACTGGTATTGCAGAAGGTTTAAGTACCAGTATAATAGTACTGCAAAAATACTGAAATATTTTTCTACAATGTACTGGTACTGCAAAAAAATTTCAGTACCAGTATGCTGATATTGAAAAAAAAAATTGCAATACACTGGTACTTAAATATTGCAGTATTTTTGAGTACAGAAAAATACTGCAATATTTGCGAATTATATCAGTATAAGTATACCGGTACTGAGATTTTTTTTGCAGTACCAGTACATTGTAGAATGATATTGCAGTATTTTTGCAGTACCTGGTACTGGTACTTAAATTTTCTGCAGTACCACTATATTGTGATAAAATACTGCACCGCCTCTACCCTCCTCCAGTTTTCAGCCCATTCTGAGTGGTTCAATGAAACAGCAGTTTAGCCCTTACATTGCAAAATAATTAAATTTAGTCAGTTCTGATACTGAAAAATTAAAATATCTGGTTCTCAGGTTTTATTCTGAAAACCTGGAAAAATCCTTTGAAATCTGAACATTCCCGACAAAATTTGGCACCTGTTAACCCATAAGTTTTTTTATTAACTCAAACTAAACCTCATTTTTTAATAAAAAAGTAAAAAAAAAAGACCTGACGCCTTCCAACCCTTTTCATATCGTTCTGGGACACCGCCTCTACTACTTTTCTTAAAATAAGACAAACCGGAAAAAAAATTGTCCTTACAAAATGTATGGAAACTTCTAGGGGCCATGTCTCCGAAACGGGGCGTTTACCCTCCCTCCACCTCCCAACAAAGTCACAAGATCTGCAGTTTAGCCTTGATTTTATAATTTTTTACTTACCACCAGAATATCAAAAACTTATTTCTTTTATATTTTTAAATATGTTGGTAATTTTTATTTTAATTATATAATTATATAATTTTAATTATTAATTACAAATTTTATTTTGAATTTTTTTTATTTTTTTTTATTTTGAACAGTTTGAACTTTTTCGAACGATAAAAACAACTACCACACATTTGGATATTGTGTGCACGTATACATTATCCGTGTTCTGATAGCAGACTGAGTATGAAATTTTCGCCGGATAATAGAATTTCAGGATAATAAGAGCCCGGATAAACTATTTTTGACTGTATATCTAAGTTATTAGAATCAAAAATTAATAAAAACAAAATTAATAATGCGAGAAAATGAAGATAAGTCAAAATAGTGAACGACGCGGTGCGGCGCGGCGTAATAGAATTAATTTATATTAAATTGTACAATATAAATTCTGCATCGTAGGGTCGAATGCCCACTTATTGTTATATACCCCCTTATTGTTAGTACGTTGAAAAAAATTTAATTTGGAAGCTTTTCTTTACCGCGATTTATGTTTTGAAACATGGAAGTTATTTGCGTTATCAGTGTTAACATTTTAGTCTGGTGGAAGGTTTTAAAAAAAATGTTCACATGAATAAAAAACGGGATTATCGGTGGTGTGGTCGAAATTTTTTAATTTCTTAATAGATTTGATTAAGAAACAACTAATTAAAATTAAATTATTAATTTTGGGCTGTTAGCAAAATTTCAGTTTTTTTGTGATAAAAAGTAAGTGAAAACATTAAATTTAAAGACTTAATTGTCAGTTTAAAAAAAAAAATTGTTTTTCTCGTTTTTCTCAATTTTTTTTTTAAATCGCCACTTATTGTTAGTAAATTTTTTATTTCGGTTTTTAGGTTTAATTACTAGACCGAAAACCAAAAATCGATGTCAATATAGCAGAGTTTCATTAGAAAGTGCAATTGCAGTCATAAAAAATGGTATGTCGACATTTGGAGCGAGTAGGAAATTTCTTGTTCCATACACTACATAAAATGAAAGGTAAATGTCCAATGGGACATGGAAGATTTGATGCAATTTTAGGAAATGAGTCAGAAAAAATATTAGTAGTATTAGTAGATTGGCTATCGAAAATATTAGACTGGTAATCGAAATTATTAAGTTAGATGTCGTGTCAAATTTCGAAAGTTTTGAACCACATTCCTTTATCCAATAAACAATAATTTTTTTACTTATTAAAATTAGTTTGAATCACACTGATTTCTTCCTCACTAATGTAATTTTTTCTTAAAAAATTAAATAAATTTATGGATTTAAAAAAATAAAGTCTATTTGTGTATAAATGATTGAAATTACATAAAAAATATAACTAACAATATGTGGCATATTTTCTAACAATAAGTGGGACATGCTAACAATAAGTGGGTAAAATTGGAATATTTTCAAAAAGGTAAAATTTTAACAATTTTTTTGATTGGAAGCGTTAATTCGGGGATCAGAATTTCTTTAAAATTGGTCAAATTATATTTTCCCAAGTCAACATTTGTATATAGTTACGTAGCTTCTCTAAAATAGCACTTTAAACAACGTAAATTTCTTAAACTAACAATAAGGGGGCATTCGACCCTAATAGTTGTAGCATTTTTGTACAGTTTATTTTAAAGTACATACAACAAAACAAAGCAATTCATTTAAAATATGTATGTACTTAAATTTAATAGGGTGGTTTAAAATTATTTTTAATAAAAAAAATTAATGAAAGAGGGAGATATTCTATTATTAATTATTAATATTATTATCTAGGTGATAAAAAATGAAATACTTTCGATATTCAAAATTGTATTTGAACAAGAATATTGATTACAAAGTAATTGTATTTAAAAGGTAATCCATTACACTGTAATCGTTACTAGTACTCCATACCAAAGTATTTGAATTTTTGCAACTCTGGTTATTATACCTAGAATTCTAAAAATTAGATAAGATTTTGTGAATGACATGTTAAAATAAAATACGTTTCTAAAATATACAAAGCATTAATTATTCAATAATGTTAAAAAATATTTGACCCTCTCTTTTTTTATTTTATTTTAAATTTTATTTTTTTTACTTCTTTTTGCAAAAAATTTTATGTCCAAGAGATACATTTATTCGGTCAATTTTCAATTTTAGAGCTTCTCATTTCAAGTTTTTCCAAAATTTAACGGCACATTATTACATTTTTAATAAGAAAAAAATGAAAAAAAAAATTTAATCTTTTTAGGAAAATTTGTAACGAGAAATAGATAAACTCAAATTTGTTTTGCCTGATTTGGAAAAAAAATAATGGGCTAAAGTGCAGATGACGTGAACCACTCAGAATTGGCTATAACTTGGACGGGGGTAGAGGCGGTGCCTAAACCCCCAAAACTGAAATCAGTTCTTGCAGCAAAGGCCCCGTTTCGAAGATATGGCCTCCCAAAGTTTTCATCCATTTTGTATGGGAAATTTTTTTGTTTTTGCTCGATTTGCCCCATTTTTGTGTGGAGAGTATAGGAGGTGTCCCAAAACAAGAGGAACGGGGTGGGGGCGACCTCCAAATCCCACTAACCAACCACCGCCCGCTCAACGCCCCCACCCCCCTCATGTTTTGGGACACCCCCTTCATTATTTTTCTAAAAACAAGCCCAATCGGACAAAAAAAAAATTGTCCATACAAAAATGTATGAAAACTTTGGGAAGCCATATCTTCGCAACGGGGCCTTTGCCCCAAGAACTGATTTCAGTTTTGAGTTTTGGGAACTCCTCGCCAAGTTTCAACCGATTCTGAGTGGTTCACGTCATCTGAACTATCACCAAATATTGTAATAAATTGGGTAGATATCTATAAAAAAAAAATACCTAGAGAGGGTATAGATTTTTTAAAATTGATTTTTGGCTTCCTTTATAAACATTTTTAGTGAAGTGAATTTTTTATTTTAGGATTCGTGTTATGTTTAAAAAAAAAAATGAAGTTTGCTGGTTTACTAAGATATATGTGTTCAGATTTTTGGGGGCGGTCTCGCTTTGCATAGTTGGTTTTGTTTGCTGGAAAATTTTAAAAATATTCTTATTTTCCTAAAAAAAAAAGCAGAAACGATAAAAAAATTAAAATTATTCTATTATTAAGTAAAACAAAAATGGTTTATAAAAAAAAACACAAGAGAGCTGTCATAGGATACCCGATTGGAACGTAGTTCCTTTGCGTATACATAGGTAATTCTCATTTTCAATCAATTCAAATAGGGCTTTTATTTCCAAATAATACAATACTTCCGCCCTGCCCTCACTTCCGCCCTCACTTCCACTCTTACTTCCACTCTTACTTCCGCCCTCACTTCCGCCCTCACTCCCACTTTTACTTACGTCTTCACTTCGCCCTCACTTCCGTCCTCAGTCCCGTCCTCAGTTCCGCCCTCACTTCCGCCCTCACTTCAGCCCTCACTTCCGCCCTCAATTCCACTCTTACTTCCACTTTTACTTCCACTTTTACTTCCGCCCTCACTTCCGCCCTCATTTCACCCCTCACTTCCGTCCTAACTTCCGCCCTCACTTCCGCCCTGACTTCCGCCCTCAATTCCGCCCTCAATCCCGCCCTCAGTTCCGCCCTCACTTCCGCCCTCACTTCAGCCCTCACTTCAGCCCTCACTTCAGCCCTCAATTCTACTCTTACTTCCGCCGTCACTTACGCCCTCACTTACGCCCTCACTTCCGCCCTCACCTCCGCCCTCACTTCCGCCCTCAATTCCACTTACTTCCGCCGTCACTTACGCCCTCACTTCGCCCTCACTTCAGCCCTCACTTCCGCCCTCACATCCGCCCTGACATCCGCCCTAACTTCAGCACTCACTTCCGCCCTCACTTCCACTCTTACTTCCGCCCTCACTTCCGCCCTCACTTCCACTCTTACTTCCACTCTTACTTCCGCCCTCACTTCCGCCCTCACTTCGCCCTCACTTCCGCCTTCACTTCCGCCTTCACTTCCACTCTTACTTCCGCCCTCACTTCCGTGCTCACTTCCGCCCTGACTACCGCCCACAATTCTTCGACGATCGTCACGTGACGTTTTCTATTAATTCGCACCTCTGTTTTCGTTAGTCATAAGCCGCGTTAAGGAACTACGTTCCAATAAAGCATGTCCGTGTTAAAATTCAATTTATTTCTTATTTCACCCATAAATTTTATATTTTTCAAAAATTTTAGATTTTAACTTTATTTTTATTTAGTGATTATATGATTCCCTTTTAACAGATAGTAAATAGTAGGTAGCTTCAGTAGTGTGAAAAATCAGAGATTCATTGAAGAAAATTTCAATATTCATGGTCGTTTTTCCATTTACGAGTCCGGTTGGAATTTGCATAGAAATTTTTTCAATCATCAATCGTCAAAAGTGTGGTCACCTTAAGTTAAAACTTTTTAAACTTTTTTCGGTTCATTAATTTCCGTTTCCTCTACTGTATAATTTTGATCAAACCTTTTCTTTACAACCTTTTCTTCCCTACATTCCCTTTATATTCCCTCCTTAATGTTTTTCTTGTTCTCATCTTCCTTGGGTTTGACATAAGAAAAAAAAAATATTTAAAAAAATTGTTAAATTTGTCTTTTAATTAAAAATTTTTTGCTCATAATGCATTGTCCATAAATGCACAACCGGACCCATTTTTTTTATAATGGTAGGATAATGCGTCAAAAAATGGTGTTTTGGTATTAATTTACAACCAAGCTTTATTAAGCTATTTAAATGAATTTCTATTTGATGTTCAAGAGATATTATCTGTGATATTAAAATTTCTTGTGAGAATATAATTAACATACAGCTTAACAAGCTTTTAACTGCTAGAATCAAATTTTCATCTAAAATGTTAATATATTCCCAAAATATAAATAAAATGTACCGAAATAAACACCAGTTCTGTGAGGCTTGAAGCCCTATTGTGTGTCCTTGCTTATTAAGAGATACAAATGTAGGCTTATTTTTTTTGTCTAAAAGTCCAAACTCAAAATTTTGAATTAAATTAATTATTTTTTCATGTGAATTATGTTTCATGCATGGTCAAAAAAATTTTTTAAAATAAATGGAATAACACCTTGTAATATATCATGCATTGGGTCAACTGTCATGTTATCAAAAATATTGTAATAACTTAAAGTATTAAACAAAGAATTGAATTTCAAACCGAAATCTAAATCACTTTTATCTTTAGTTTGTGAAAAAAAAATTGAGTTTGTTCATGAGTCCGCAATAAACTTACATTTTCCTTAAGAAGTATTTTCGTATCTTCAGATTTACACAAGCAAATTCGACAGAAATATTTGGAGTTGAAACTTTGCAAAAACCCTAGAAAAGTATTAAGCCCTAAGTTATCTCCTGTAAGTCCTACTAAAGTGCCTTTAATAATTTTGTCTTCAATTAAAATACCCTCAGTCTCTAATATTTTAATATCTTTTATAAATGGTTTCAAAATTTTATTGTTTCCAATATTTTTTATATCTGCCGAGTAAAATAATGCAACAAGGTGTATGTGTTCTTGTTTACTCAAATATTCGGGAGGTGAATTACGGATCGACATATAGATGCCCCCTAATTTATGCACACAACTCTTATTTCCAAGAGGATTGCATACTTCAAACTCATCCCAATATAATTGAATCTTGATTGCATCGGGATTAGTTTTAAAAAAAGTGGATGACTGAAATGTTTTGCCACAGCAAATATTTATAAAAATATCGGAATTACATTTATGACTACTTCTTAAATATAGTTGCTTAAAAATATCGTTTTTTAATAAAGATTTTAATGTTTCTAGAATTGATACATATTGGAATTTACATTGAACATTTTTTATTATTGTTTTCAAAAGTTTTGTATTGTAAACAGTCTCTTTTCTGATACTAACTGCAGTTTCTTTCGGTTTAATAAATTTGTTTTCTTTTAAAAAATGTTTTTTTCTTTTGTATGAGTTATTCAAATTAAAAACCGAATCTAATATTTTTTCTTTAAAATTGTAATAATTGGACAAATTATCTGAATTTCGGTCTAGGAAATGTTCGACGTTTGTAAACATTTGAGTCAACAAATTTTGAATCGAATTGCTTATTTGGTTGATGTTATTATCTGGTATTCCCAGGGATTCAATCAAAGAACAAAAGCCAACATAGTTTTGTTCGAAAGCTTTTTCTTTTTGAGATTGTTGAATTTTATTGTTACTATTATTTTCTTCTGCTGGACAATTGATTGACTCAGTATTTGAAATGGGCATTGAAACTTCGAACAAATGTTTGATGGAAGATAAAACTTGATTTTCAATGCCGCCTAAACTTTCAGAATATTCTTGATCACTTATATTTTCTCCCCAAATTTGACTATTGTTAGATATTTCGTTTGAAAGACCAGTTTTATGTTTAGAATTAAGGTGTTTGTAAAGACTGTTATAACTTGAAAAAATGCATTCCGTAAAACAAGATTTAGAAGCAATACATTTGAGTTGAAGATTTTTAGATTTTGGGTACAAAAAGTGAATGTGTTTGAGATGTTCCGAAGCTTTTGATCGATCTGGCGAGATGAAATCGCATATATAACAAAAATAACTCATTTTATAGAAAAATTACTATTTTCACAAGGTAGAATAAT
Source organism: Hybos culiciformis (assembly GCA_964007475.1). Classification (NCBI taxonomy): domain Eukaryota; kingdom Metazoa; phylum Arthropoda; class Insecta; order Diptera; family Hybotidae; genus Hybos; species Hybos culiciformis. Next base: position 78,591,825 of record OZ023273.1, read on the forward strand.
AAGTATAGGCAAAAAAGTTGTCTTAATATAACTTAAAAATATTAATTGCTAGTATGTACTCTTCTTTAGGAATTAAGCACTGACCAACCACCAGAACACCCGCCCGCCCCCCACCCCCCTCTCGTTCTGGGATACCCCCTTTACCCTTTTCCAAAAAATAGGGCCACTCGGGCAAAAAAAAAAATTTCCCATATTTTTTTGTAGAGTATAGGGGGTGTCCCAAAACAAGAGGGGGGGGGGGGGGGTGCGGGCGGGCAGGCGGGTGGTCTGGTGGTTGTTCAGTGGGATTTGTAGCGCCAGCCCAAAATCCCACTGACCAACCACCAGACCACCCGATCGTCGCCCCCCCACCCCCCTCTCGTCCTGGGATACCCCCTTAATACTTCTCCAAAATATGGGGCCACTCGAGCAAAAAAAAAAATTTCCATACAAAAATGTATGAAAAATTTGCGGGGCGCTATCTCCGAAACGGGGCCTTTGCCCCAAGAACTGATTTCAGTTTTGGGAATTTGGGCACCGCCTCTACCCCCCTCCAAGTTTCAGCCCATTCCGAGAGTTTCAAGGAAACGGCAGTGTCGCCAATAATTGTAATCGATTTAACTAAAATCGCCATAAATTTAAATTGAAAACTTTGTATTATAATTATGTCTTACCTTTTCAAAATGGCGTTTAACTTTTCTACTTTTTTTAAATTTTAAATTAAAACTCTTCGTACAAAAGCAGGTAATTTCAAAGGAACAAACAAATTTTTTTCCTTCTTTTCAGATCAATGATTTTTTTTAATCCACTTAATTTTGAACAAAGTTCACAACACAAAAAAAAAATTTAATATTTTATTATTATTTTTAATTATTATTTTATAAAAAATTTTTATTATTTACTTTGATAAAATAATTATTCTTTTTCAAAACAAACCTCAAAAACAACTGACAATCAAAAAATATATTAGACAGACGCCGACGTCGACCAAAATTTTAGCATGTATAATTAGAGTTAGCTGGACGTGACGCCGCAACCACGTTTATTTTATGGTTACATTCATCTTACAGAAATTTAGTTATTAGGTTTCTCTCGAAAATGTTTTTGGAACAAAAATATTGTGACTAAAAATATTTCACATGTTTCATTAATTTTTCATATTTAATTACATTAACAATATTTTTATTCCAAAAACATTTCCGGGAGAAGTACAACTTTTGTATTCGAAAAATTAAAAAATTTATTAAGAAACCTTTTATTTCTTTTATTAATTTTAAAAATTTGTGTACATATGTACTATCTAGGATTACTACGAGCGTTGACGGAAAATAAATGAAAAATAAATTATCTCTAAATTCGAAAGTTTGTGTTATTTGCCTGTATTATTAAATTATTATGAAATTATTATTAAATTATTATGAACCACTTTATGTAAGCGTAAATTGTTGATGATAAGTTGAGTTGCAAGAAAAAAGTCCGCTTTGTTGCAATTCTCGCGAAAGCTTTATATTTTATTCGGCGTATGTTAAAAAAAAACCAAGCATTCGAAACTTAATATATAAATTTTATTAGGGTGGTTTGAAAATATTTTTATATAAAACTCTTATCAAAATGTTCAATTGTTAAAAAAAAATACTTGATTTCCTTTGAGAAATGTTTATGAAAAATTTGCTATTTTAGGTTTATTAATATTTAAATATGTAATAATGAAAATATATATGAGCATACATAATAAATAAAAATTATTTTGCCTGTTATTATTGATTCATGTGTGCTGCATAAAACTACCTGCTGCATAAAACGAATAAAATGTTACGCAATTTTTTTTGTTTATTTTCAATTTTAATGCTTCTTATTTCAAGGTCTCAAAGAATAAAACAGTACATATTTTTACTAGTATAACATCTTTTACTCTTTTTTTGATAAATTTTTAATCGTCAAAATATTTTTTTTTTTTTAATTTTCGTATTGCAATCACTGAACGTATGTTTAAGAAAAATTAAAAAATCTTAGCGTAAAAAAATATCTAAAATAGAGTACAAATTATATTTACTATTTTTTATTACAAATTTTAATATTGAAAACATAAAATTGATCTATGCGATATAAATTTTGTTTATGTTGTCATGCAAAATATTTAATAAAATGTCGATTATCAAAAAAAATTCTAGTTCCAATTTTTTGCTCTTTTGGTTGAGTAAATCTTTTGCTTTGAAATTGTATAATTTTATCTAGAATTTTGTTATATTTGCTTCAATTTAGGTCAAAACATATTTGTATTATGAAAAGTTAAATTTTTACTATTTCGTGTTTTAATATTAAAGATTAAACGAAAAAATTATTTAAAGGTTATACTTTTTTTTTAATTAAGTTTGTTTATTAATTTTGTGTTAAAAAATTACTTCGGAAAAGTGAGATTTAAACTTTAATCTTTTAGGAAGATTGAAAAATCATAACCAAATTATTAAAAAAAGGCTTAATCATTTTCCGAGAGTAAATAAAGAGTAAAATAGCTACATTTTTTTAACCGTGTTGGTGTTGCAAAGGTTACTATAAGTATGGAAAATGAATGCGATAAATTTTTTTTAGATTTATTTGTCTTATATACGGATGTAGAATTCCTACCTTTATTAGGTCGAACTTGGTTGGATACAATAGTTCCATTTTGGAAAAATTAAATAACTTAGGAACACAAAACAAACAAATTATGTACAACATTGAGCACGATTTAAGAAAACGTTTCCCAAATATTTTTGATAGTAATTTGTCGAAGCCTATAAAAAATTTTAAAGCACAAATTATTATGAAAGAAAATTGTACTCCAATATTTTTCAAACCCTATATAATTCCTTTTGGACGAAGGGAAAAAGTTGAAAAAGAGTTAGAGCGTTTATGTGAGATGGGTATTTTATACCCAGTACGTTATTCTAATTGGGCGTCTCCTTTAGTTGTAATCGAAAACGCGAATAAATCGCTGAGATCATGTGTTGATTGTAAAGTTTCGATTTATAAATTCGTTTGTTCGGATCATTATCCGCTTCCACGAATTGACGATATTCTAGTAGGATTATCGGGTTGCAATTATTTTTGCATTATTGACTTAGAAGGAGCATATTTGCAGTTAGAAGTTGACGAAAATTGTCAGGAACACTTAATACTCATAAGGGGCTATTTAGATTCACGCGACTCGCTTTTGGTCTTAAGTCCGCTCCTGCAATTTTTCATTCTATTATGGACCAGATATTAATAGGAATGGTTTTAGTAAGATGTTTTCTTGACGATATTTTAATTGGTGGAAAAACTATTGATGATTGTAAAGAAAATTTGTATCAAGTTTTGAATCGATTACAAGAATATAATGTGAAAATCGAGTACCTGGGTCATGAAATTTCCGCGAACGGTATTCGCCCTAGTCCAAAAAAGCTAGAAGCTGTTAAATGCGCCCCTAGGCCAGAAAATTTCACTCAGTTGCGATCTTTTTTAGGTCTAGTGAACTATTATTTGCAAACAACGCATAAATTATCGTGGGAATTAAAAGAAAAGGGGAAATATTTCAATGGGAAAACAACAAGAAAAGGGGAAAAATTTCAATGGGAAAATAAACATGAATTAGCTTTTACAAAAACGAAAAATTTAATTCTGGAAAACCAAATTTTAGCTCATTACGATCCTGAAAAGGAAATAATTTTATATTGTGATACGAGTCCGTATGGGGTGGCAGTAATTTTATGTCACGTGATCGAAGGTATTGATCGTCCTGTTTTATTCACTTCATGTATACTAAATAAAGCTGAACAAAATTATCCCCAATTACATCACGAAGCACTGGCTATAGTTTACTCAGTTAAAAAGTTTCACAAATACGTGTACGGTAGAAAAATTAAAATTTACAGTGATTATCAACCACTTCGTGAAATTTTTAATGATAAGAAAAAGGCTCCCCCTATAGCTGCTTTAAGAATACATCGTTGGGCTCTTTTCTTAAGTATGCATGATTTTGTACTGGAATATAAGAAAGCATCTCAAATGACTCATGCTGATGGTTTGTCTAGGTTACCTGTAGAAAGAAATACTGACGTTGAAGCAGAAAGTTTGCTAAAAATAAACTTTTTAGAAGCTCTACCAGTTACTATAAAAGATATTGCTAAATCAACACAGGAAAACGTCATATTAAAAAATATTTACAATTTTGTTAAAAATGGGTGGCCTAACTCAGTTTCAGACGAGTACAAAATTTATTTTCATAAAAGATTTTTATTAGGTTGTGAGGACAACTGTTTGTTTTACGCAAACAGGTTAGTAATTCCTGAAAAAAATAGAACGGATATTTTAAGCTTACTACATAAATCTCATGATGGAATGTTTAAAATGAAATCTTTAGCTAGAATGTATGTTTGGTGGTATAATATCGATAAAGATATTGAAAATTTTGTACGAAATTGTAAAGTATGTGAATTAACACAAAAAAAATCCGACTTCAAAAGATTTAAGTTCGTGGCCGAAGTCAACTTATTTTTTCGAGAGAGTTCATATTGACTTTTATCATTTCGAAAAAAGAACATTTTTATTAATAGTAGATAGTTACAGTAAATGGCTTGATATCAAGTTAATGGTAAATTTTTGTCCTTTCACGACATTAGAAGACTTCACAGTCCCGAATACCATCCAGCTTCTAATGGTTCTGCTGAACGGAATGTCCAAACGGTTAAAGATAAGTTTTCAAAGTTTTTATTAGATACTAAAACAAAATTATTATCTCTGCAGCTTAAAATTAATAACTTTTTGTTAATGCAAAGATCAATCCCAAGTACTGCTACGAACAAAACACCATTTAGTCTAATTTTTAAACATACTCAAATTATTAATGGATATTGTAAATCCAAAAATTTTTGAAAAAAAGAGAAAAGAAAATGATAAAAATAATAATTATTGTAAAAATGTTAAAAGTAATAATTTCAGAATAAGTGAAAATTTTATCGAGTACAAACTAAATGAAAAAGTTTTAGTTAAAACAGAATTTAAAGCGTTAGTAAAATGGATGCCCGCTAAAATAATTAAAAGATTGGGTGATGTAGTAGCTTTGGAAAATGGTAACAATCGAAAGGCTCATATTCGACAGTTACGTAAACTTAGTAAACAGTTACAAGATACAATTTTCAATAATTCTGGAAAAATTATAATAAATAAATCTGAAGAAAATGAATTTGATTATAACAGAGATAGGAATGAAAATTTAAAGAATTCTAATTCTCAATCAGATATTAAACGTAAACAACATCAAACGCGAGCACAAAACGAGGTGTTCGAGCGCCGTAGTGTTATCTTAATATCTGATTCTGAATCGGATTAAAGAAAAACTTAGTATATTTAGAGAACAGAAAATATGATGTTTGAAACTTATAATAGTGTATTTTAATGTACATTAGCAAACACTTTTGAAACTGAATCAAATTTGAAATTAAACTTTTAATTATGTATCTTAATACATAATTATTAAGTGGTTCTATATATAAACAAATAAAATAAAATGAATAAATAAAATGAATTGTAAATTACATAAATAATAAATATATAAGAACATATTTTTTAGAAGAAAATTTAGGATAATTTGATCGCGATCACCAAATTAGAAATAATTAAAAATATTATTATATTATTATAATTCTAATCTTAGTTGGGAGGAGTGTAGTATATGGTAATAAGGAATAAACTATTATATTAAGTCCTTCTTATATTATAATGAATTAATGAATTAGATAATAAGTTTGTATAAAACAATATATTATGAAATATAATTTTTAGTCTAGCTCCGTTTTATTTCCATATTGAAGTATACAATAAATCTCACTAGTGCATTAAGTTTTTTTAGTGTGATGAATGAAAACTGGTTAGGTTTCTTTTTATAGGCCAAACAAACCTTATCTCGCTCTTTGATCGTATTCTCTATTTCTTTACTATACCAAGGATATTTCTTATTTCTTTTAGTTTTGTTACTTACCGGCATTGCCCTCGTTGCAGCGTAACGGATACTTTTAGTTAATGTTGCTGCTTCCTTATTTACGTTGTCGGAGCTTTGGTGCTGGTGAAGTAATTGTCAAGATTTTCCCTAAACTTTACCCAATTTGCATTTTTTTCATTGAATCTACCTACGTGTTTCCAAGAAATCTTTAGCTCATTTTCGTTATTTAGAGTTATAATGATGGATGAGTGGTCATTACCTTTCGGATTATATCCAACTCTCCAGTTCAGTTTTTCTGAGATAGAGTTATGTGCAAGTGTTAAGTCTATACACGTGTTCGTGCCCCGAGTACTAGGAAACGTAGATGATCCGTCGTTAAGTATACTAATGTCTTGATTTAGATCTGTCCAGTCATCTATAATTTCCCCTCTCTCCGTTGTTATCACGTCACCCCAGGTAGGGCTCCTAGCATTGAAGTCTCCTAGAATCAGAAATGGTGACCGTAGTTGACGAAACAATTATTTTGAAGCAAATTATTTTTTCTTATGTTTTCAATTCCAATATTTATTGTACTTTTCGGAATATGCTTAATACTTTCCTCCAAAGTGTCTTCGGAAAGTTCTATGATTAATTGTTTTAACGATAATTCAACTTTAAAAATATGTGAATCAAATTCCAAAATTGATTGTTGGATTTCTTCCAATCTATCATCACTAACTATTTCAACAGTTTTTTCCAGTAATTTTTCATAATTTTCTTTGCCTTTATTAAGAATTGAATTATTATTATTACATTTTTAAAATTATTCAACACATCAACAATTGCAATTCAGATGTTGCATTGAAGTTTGCGGCGTACTATTTGCTGCTTACAATATATAAAAGGGAGCGTTTATACGATTATAAATTAATCTTAACATATACTTTTTACTACATAGTTCCAAAATTAAATTTTCTTTGCAAAATTTTGTGAATTGTGTATAATAATATATATTTGAAATAAGTATATTAAAACCCATAACGAAAAACTTCAAAAAAATTTTGATGTATCATTCCTCCAACTTTTAATGTCGATAATTGGATTAGAAACGCCTTCACAATTTCTTAGAATTTTTGCATTGTGTATAATCATGTATGTTTGAAATAAGTATATAACGAAAGTCTTCAAAAAAATTTTAATGTGTCATTCCTCAACTTTTAATGTCGATAATTCACAATTTCATTAGACAAGATTGTTGACACTGATAACGCAAAAGATGATCTCATTAACTTGAGAAATAACATAAAAACTCGTAGTAAATTGGAAACAATGATGCTGGATCAGTTTTGGTACAAACAAAACGATGCATATCCAATTTCAACGTACGTTAAAAGTTCTTTGTTACAACCTGTTTACACTTTTTTTTAGGGCTACGCCGGCTTAGAAGCGATGCAGATCTGGCAAATGCATAGGGCGCCATAATTTAAGGGCGGCAAATTCACCGAAATATTTTTACGTTTTTTTTAATTTTATTTAAATAATTTAAAAAAATATTAAAAATTATAAAACATTAATAATTTGGCTAATTTTAATACAAAATATACATGAGGCTAGATCTATATAATAATAAATATTTTGCATACAAATATTTTGCTGCTTACAAGTTTTTTCATCCATTTGGTTTGAGTTCGACCTAAATTCATATGGTTTGAGTTTGTATAAATTCCATATGGTTTGAGTTTGAGTTAAAAATTGTAGGCATTCAAATATTTTTTGAAACCAATTAATTCAAACAAAAAGAAAATTAATTATCGTAGATGGCTGTTGTTTAAAATCACCAAATAATTTTTTTCTTTATCTTTAAATTTCTTTTGTAATTTTAAAGTAGCTTCAAAATTGAATTTTATAGTAATTGTTCTAAACACAAAATTCTTTACGAAGCACTTATTTCACATTGCCCTTGAAATATCTTATTACATTTTAATATTTCTCTACTTAAAATTTAATTTATAAATTGCAGTGATTCTAACGTTATCGCTAATAAGTGCTTGGTAAGGAATTTTGTGTTTAAAAAATTGTATGACAGAAATGTAAAATTAAGTTCAGAATTTTATTCATTCAATAGTTGTGTTTTAAATCGTTAAGTAGTTATTTTAGGTAATTGTGACTAGTTAAATTAAAGTAAATTTTGTTTTTATTTTGAATAAATAGTACTTTTAAAAGAAGATTCAATAAATTGTAATTTTGAAACAACATTAATAAATTGTAAATTCTAAAAAAGAAGATTTGATTTTAATTTGAATAAACGAAAAGGTGGGAGTTGCAAAAAAGTAGTTTTAATCAAAAGTCATTTAACAGTTGTTTTCCTAACTTCCAAAAAATCGTTAGCAATTATTTTATATTTAAACAACATATCTTTATTTTTGTTTATGGTGTGAGTATTTTAAAGCATTTGTAATAATAATACATTTAATTATATTTCACATAATTGATATCAATCAACATTTGAGTTATTATATTTATTAAACTATCATTACATTTTATATTTATTAAACTATCATTACATTTTCAGTTTTTTTTATTAAATTTAATGTAGAATTATGGATAAAAGAAAAAAATATCTGGTGCTGAATATCGTAAGCGAAAAGTTCAAAAAGAGTTGAATATGAAAAAGCAAAAAGGTAGTTTGACAAAATTTCTAAGCACTGCAGCTGAAATCGAAACATCAAAAATATCTTCTGATTGTACTGTGAATCTGAGTATGGACACGGACGTAAGTAATGAAAATGGTAATATTGAAATCTTAATTGAAAATGATGTATATCCAATAAGTAAAACTATTACAAGTAATAATAATAAAACTGGACCAAATGATTATTCAGATATCGGAGAATGGCCAGAAAATACTGCACAAATAACCAATTTACTGGTTCAAATCGGACCGGTGAGAATTAAAAACTATGACTTTCCTGTATCTATTGATAAAAGTGGAAATAAAATAAAATTTTGCATTGAATAATATATAACTTCCTAATGTTAGAAATAAAACGACCGTTCTTGTTGCTGTTAAAATTAAAACTTATTTTATTAATTTTTTACATTCAGAATACATTTTTATTTTTATGATGTAATATCAAAAGAAAGAATTTTGCAATATAACGTAATTCTTTCTTTTGTCGATATTTCATTAACCTAAATATTAAATGTAGAACAGTAATTTTTATCCACAACACTAATGGAGAGAAATACAATCGTGATTGATTAGTATATTCAAAATTGAAAGACGTTTTATTCTGTTTCTGCTGTAAGTTGTTCTCAAAAAATAACTTTGCTTTAAATCGTCAAGGATTCAACGAATGGAAAAACACTAATGGGAAGATTGAATATGCATGAAACGAGCTCAGATCATTTTAATTGCTTCGAAACGTGGAATGATATGATTAAACGAATAAAGCATGGATTAACAATAAATTCAACGCTCCAAAAAGAAATGAATTAAAACAAAATGCATTGGAAAAGCGTTTTAGAACGATTGTTTTCTTTAATTAAGTTATACACGGTTCTCAAAATATTGCACTTAGAGGCAATTCAGATAAACTATTCGAAGACGACAATGGAAATTTTTTGAAAATTATTGAGTTCTTGGCAAAGTTCGAGCCAGTAATGAAAGAACATTTAAGACGTATAAAAAATAAAGAAACATATCAGCACTATTTAGGAAAAAATATTCAAAATGAAATTATTCAGATTTTGGGCAAATCCGTTAAAGAAAAGATAATAACTCTATTAAAATAAAGTAAATATTATTCTCTGATTTTCGACTGTACACCGGATGTATCGCACACAGAACAAATGACATTAATCGTACATTCGTCTCCCGATAAAAATGGTAATTATGTTAATATCCGTGAGCATTTTCTGGGATTTGTAGATATTTACAACAGCACAGGAGCTGGAATGGTTGAGAAAATTCTAGAAATTTTAAATAAACATGAAATATCTTTGTCTGATTTAAGAGGCCAAGGTTACGACAACGGTGCCAATATGCGATAAAAACATAGCGGAGTGCAAAGCCGAATATTAACATTAAATTCTAGAGCGTTTATCGTACCTTGATCTTCACATTCTTTGAATTTAGTAGTCAATGATGCAGCAAGATGTTGTATAGAAGTTGTAACTTTCTTCGATATTGTACAACATCTGTACATCTTTTTCTCGATGGGATATCTTAAATGAAAATGTAAATGGGCTGTCATTAATAGGACTTTGTGAAACCAGGTGGGCAAGTCGCATTGAAGCGCTAAAGCCGATTCGATTCCAATTGTGATCAATGTTTCCTCTAAGCTGCGCGGCTGCGCGGCCGCGCTTCAGTTTCAAATCTGCCGCGCACTCATTTTTATTAGCCGCGCACTCATTTTTATTAGCCGCGCACAATAGATTTTATTCAAATTTTAAAAATATTGCTACAAAATAATATATATTCATATTTAAAGTACATACAATACAACCCATATCCCATATACGTTTGGGAGATCTTGTAACTTAAAAAAAAAAGTTGGTGGAAAAATACATGTACAAAAGTCTATCATACAATTTTTCAATATTTTTGTTATTTCGCGTTTAATGATTCTATCAAAACTAAATCCAAAAATAGGATTGAAATTAATCATTTGGAATTTTTGATGCAAATAAAATCACATCTATTGTCCTGAAAAATTTTTGATTAAGAAGAAGTTTATCAATAGAAAAAGATAGACAGAAGTAAATGCTGTAGCACGAATTCCGTCGTTAATATTAAAGATTTTCTTTTATAAATTCAAATAATAAAGAGTCTGTTCACTTATTAAACGATTGAAAAAAAAAGAAATCTCCCTTTTCTGTAAAACAAATGTCACAATTTCTAAATTGAGGACGTAGTTTTCTGCATTCTGTAAAATCCGATTTCAATTTTTTCAATAATCGCTAATAAGTGAACAGACTCTAAGTTTTAAAAGAATGTTATAAGATGTAGATTATGAAATGTAATTTGAATAAAAATATAAAGTATAAATAATATGCATTAATTTCTAATTCAATGCATAACTTTAACTATAAATATGAATTATATAAGAGCGTGAACGAAAAAATTAATTACATAATAAATTAATTATCTAAATTACATTTTTTTTAAATTAATTTTCATACAAATTCTCCGCTCACTAAATCTTGATCTGTAAATTTACCGCTCACGCCGTACTTTTTCCGCTCAGGCATTAAAAAAATTAGAGGGAACGTTGATTGTGATACCTTTAGGGCAGCGTTTCTCAAAGTGTGCTCCGCGGAGCCCTGGGGTTCCGCGAGTCAACTCAAAGGGCTCCGCGAATCTCATAATCAAATTAAAAAAAAAAAAAACTATAAATTTAAATCCGCTAATATTAATATTAATATAATTAATTTGTGTGATCACGTGGGAAAAAAACGTGGGAAAATACTGTGGGAAAGGAAATGTTATACAGTGATATATTATTTTTGGGGTAGGGATATTTACATTAATGAACTAACTACTAACAAAGTATGTAACGGTGAACGGTGCACTACGCCTTCTAGATAACAAAGTAAGTTCAATTATAGTTGTTACGATTTCACTATTCGTTACAATTGAAAATTGTAGTTGTCTTGTGAACGTTGTCTTGTGAATACCAAATTATACAGTTTAATTTTTTTAAAAACAAAATTTTAGTAAAAAAATTATTTAACGTGAAGTGGAACAATATTTTGGTATGTTTTAGTTATTTCTATAATTTACACATATATTTTTTACTGAGTTTTCGTTTATTTATTTCTATAAACTATTTACGTTATTAAGGATGGATCGTTGGCTTATTAAAGGTACGGTGAAAGATACTGAATCTCAGCAATCAGCCGGTGTGTCTACATCGAAAGATACTGAAAATAACACAACTGAGGAAACTATCATAAATCTTGAAAAAGAAGTATCTTCTGCCACTGTGAGTAAACTGCCTGCCACTAAGAAACGGAAATATGATGAAAGCTATCTGTCTATTGGTTTTATAGATGCTAATAATATGCCTCAATGTGTCCTATGCAGCAAACTTTTTCCAAATAGTACTATGGTCCCCGCTAAAATGCGCCGACATTTAGAAACCGTACATCCAGAGTTTAAACATAAGAAAGCTGATTATTTTATTCGTAGGCGTGATGAACTGTTAAAATGTCAAAGCCTAATTGTTTCAACTTTCAAAACTAGAAATGAGAAGGCCACTGAAGCATCCTATATCGTTAGTTATCGTATTGCACTGGCAGGAGAAGCTCATACAATAGCTGAGACATTGATCAAACCTTGTGCAGTCGATATAGCTAAATGTATATTCGATGAAAAGTCTGCGAAAGAAATCACTGATGTGCAGCTATCGAATGACACGGTAGCTCGTCGAATTAAAGATTTAGCAGCTAACGTCAATCTCAATTGATATTTCGTCTGAAAAATTGTAATTTTTCTTTGCAAATGGACGAAAGCACAGATGTAGCTGGACTTGCAATCTTGCTTGTTTTTGTTCGATATCAGCATATAAATTTGCTTGAAGAGGACCTTCTTTTGTGTGAACCATTGCCAAATAATACAACTGGTGCCGAAATATTTAATGTCGTGAATAATTTTTTTAATACTAATGGTTTAGATTGGAAAAATTGTGTTGATATCTGCACGGATGGTGCAAAGGCAATGGTAGGAAAAACTGCTGGCGCTGTTGCTAAAATCAAGAATTTAGCACCAAACTGCACCAGTAGCCATTGTATTCTTCACCGCCAAGCACTTGCAGTAAAAAAAATGCCAATATGTTTGAAAAATGTCCTTGATGAGGCTGTAAAGATCATAAATTTCATCAAATCGAGACTCTTGCAAACACGACTTTTTAAGATTCTATGTGAAGATATGGGTAGCATTCATACAGCTTTATTGCTCCATACTGAAGTACGATGGTTGTCACGAGGGAAAGTTCTTGTTCGACTATTCGAGCTCCGTTCCGAATTGGCCAGTTTTTTCATGGTAAACCGAATGGATTTACAAAAAAGACTGACAGATAAGCTGTGGTTGTTTCGACTTGGATACCTCGCCGATATTTTCTTAAAGCTAAACAAAGTGAATATGTCACTTCAAGGAAAACAAGTAACAGTGTTCACAGCCAATGATAAGATTAAAGCTTTTATCAAAAAATTAGAGTTTTGGATCATTTGCATTCGCGCTCGTGAGCTAGATAGCTTCCCAATACTTAAACAATTTTTCGATGAAATTAATGGGAACATTGAAGAAAGTGACTATTTTATGATGTGTGATGAAATTCGTCAATATTTGGAAGATATTCTAAAATCAGTTAAACAGTATTTTCCAGATGAACAGAATGAAAATCTTAAAAATTGCACATGGATTCAAAACCCATTTATAGTTCAAAAAAGACCAGAAGAATTCACAGTTAAGGAGTACGAAGTCTTCATTGACATGATTTCAGATTCCTCACTACTGCCCATATTTGAAACAGTATCTTTGCCAGAATTTTGGTGCACTTTAAGAGAAGAATATGCAGATTTGTCAAAGAAAGCTGTTAAAATACTTCTCCCTTTTGCTACGACTTATTTGTGCGAGTCCGGATTTTCTTCTTATGCTGCAACAAAAACAAAATACCGCAACAGACTCAATGCAGAAGCTGACATGAGGATTCAACTAACAACAATAAAGCCAGACATACAAGAATTATGTAAAAATAAGAAACAAGTCCACTCGTCACACTAGCAATGTTCGTTTTTTTATAATTTGTTATATTTTGCAATAAATAAACAAGTTTTGTTGAATAATTGAATTTTTTCTTTTTATTTATGAATTTGTAAATACAAAGTACAAAAAAAATTACTTTTCAGTGTTATGTATCAACGATTGGCACAACACAAAATTAGTCAGCACTGAACCACTGGGGCTCCGTGTAAATTACTATGCCTTTGGAGGGCTCCGCAGCTCAAAAAGTTTGAGAACCGCTGCTCTAGGGTATCATTAAATAAGAAGACTTGTTTTAATTTAATTCTGCGTACGTGTTTATTCTTCAATGTGTAATTATAAACTGTTCTTAATCAGCCTACTTATCTTATACTGCCTTAGAAACTAATACTAGGATAACTTAACGAAAGAGAGTATATAATATAAAATATAAAATAATGTGTATATAATAATAAGGGGCACTACACCTCCCTCCTTTTAAAATTAAGCTTATTTGAGAAATATATATAATAAGAAAATTATTATGTTTCAAATAAGCTTAATTCAAAAAAATAGAAATTTAGTTCAAAAAATAAAAATTTTAAATTTAATAATGTAATTGATCAATTTAAATTTTTATTTATAATAATTAGGGTTGTGATTTTTAGGTAATTACCTTTTTTCAGTCGTGCGTAATAACAGATTTTTATTAAAATATCTCCACGTTTCGAAAAATTTGCTGTAATTTGAGCCCAATATGTTAGCGACTTTTTCTACCTATTTCATGTTTTAGCGACTATTTTGACTTTTTTGACTTTTACTGACTTTTTTAAACATTTTTGACTTTTTTAAGGAACTATTTTACCAATTTTGTTCTTACATTAAAGGCCGTCATAATGAAAAACATGGATTTTTCAATTTTGAAAAAAATTTCAAACATAATATCTGGCAGAAGAATGATATTTGCGAGCAATATAACGTTCAGGAAATAATTCCCTTTAAGTATGGCCCTATTACTTCGACAGAAGTTGAAAGATCATTTTCTATACATAAAAATCTTTTCAGATCTAACCGACAAAAATTTGAATTCGAAAATTTACGAAAGCATTTTGTAATTTATTGCAATAAATCAATCAATAATTAATAAACTCGTTTTTACATTTTTATTTCAAAATTCATGTTCATTTTTTAAGTTTTTTGTGCAATGAAATTTATATTTTTTTTTAACTTTTAAATGAAATTGCTATATTAATATATTCGCACAATAAATAATATGAAAATCCAAAATTATTATCTTTTTTATCATTCGTAGATTTGAAATTTTTGTATCAAAATCTAAATTTCTGTAAATTTTTCGGAAATTTTTTTTAACTATTTTTTTTAACTATTTTTTTAGCGACTTTTTTAGTGTCTTTTTTAGCGACTTTTTTTTGTTTTTTTAGGAACTTTTTAGGTGTCTAAACAAGGTTTTTAAGGAACTAAAATTCACAAGCCTAATAATAATATATTAATAATATATGTTAGACTAATAAGCATTACTGTAGCTTATGTATATAGGAATAATATAAACAACTAATAACATGGTACCATTTTATTATTGTTTTAAACTTTATATTTTGAATATGCTTATAATAAAATATATTTTACATTTTTTTTTTTTTTTTTTTTTTTTTAACAATTATTTTTAATTATTCTATTTTTGTGGACTTTAATCCTTTTATTTTTATTTGTTATCAATGTAACATTTAAGCCATCAATTTGAATTATTTTATGAGGACCAGAATATACATTATCTAATTTTGTCCTGTTTTCTTCTTTTAAAAGAACTTCATCATTTATTTTGAACTGACTTTTCGTTGCTTTTTTATCGTATATCTCTTTATTTTTTAATTTTTCTTTTTCTAAAAACTTTTTAATAATTATATTTGTATTTTGAAGATGAAATTTTACATGTTTCGCATAACTATCGAAGTTACATACTGGTTCAATTTTATTATCTAGTAAAAAATCATGAGAATCTGGTTGTTTACCAAATATTTCCTCGTAAGGAGAGTATATAAAATTCAAATTAGAATTTGGAGTACTATTATAATTATACGTAAAATATTTTAAATATAAATCCCAATTATCATGGTTTGCATTAATATACGATCTTAGATATTCATTCAGAACCCGGTGGTTTCTTTCAATAGTTCCAACTGTTTCATGATGGTGGGGTGCAATGTTAATAAAGTATTTCGTATTAAATAATTTAAAAATATCATCCGCCCTATTTATTTGAATTTTATAAATGTTTGTTTTAATTAAGTTTTCTTCTAGTTGAACGAGAAACAATGCTAGAATTGTCTCTTTTTTTAAAATTTTACTACATCCAGGCTCTAATGTCTGGTAAATATTTGAAATGTCGTTTTTGTATACTAATTTACGTTTTTTGTATATTTTACAACTATCTATTGAATTAAAGATTAGTTGAGGTATTTTATAATTAAATTTACCCTCATAAATTACGATTTTTTCGTTTTTATCAAAAATTTTTTCTCTATTTGGAATGTTGTTATTTTTAGTGAAATTATTATTTTGGGATTTTTTATTTGACATTGATCTTGTCGTAACACATACTTTATTTTCTTTATTTTGCAAATCTTTAAGTTCGTCGATTGAGATACGGGATGGGGCATCTGCCACCACGTTACATTTTCCTTTAATATATTCTTCTGTAAAATTATATTCTTCTATATCTAAGCGCATTCTAGTTAATTTTGAAGATGGGTTTTTTAAAGAAAATAAATAAATTAAGGGTTTATGATCAGATCTAATTGTAAATTTTGTTCCGTAAATGTAAGGTCTATAGTGTAAAATTGCGAAGTGTATTGTAGCTAATTCTTTTTCTATTGTTGATTTATTCATTTTACCTTTCGTAAAACTACGTGAAAAATAAGAAATTGGTAAATCGTTGCCATTGATCTCCTGACTTAGGGTGGATCCTATTCCCAAGTTGGAAGCGTCAACAGTAATGATAAAAGGTTTTGAGAAATTTCAAAAGAATTTTGACACTCTTGTGTCCAAGAAAAATTTACTCTTAGTCTAGTCATATTATTTAAGGGTTTTGCTATGGATGCGAAATTTGGTATGAACTTACGATAATAGTTCATAAATGCAACAAATCGTTTGGTAGCGTCTTTATCTTTTGGTACAGGATAATTTCTAACTGTATCTATTTTGCTACTATCTGGGTATATACCTCGACCAGTACATTTATGTCCTAGGTATGTGACTTCATTTTTAAAAAATACACATTTTTCAGGATTAAGTTTAATGTTAAATTTTTTACAAACTTCGAAGATAGATTTAAGATTTTTAAGATGATGTTCGACTGAACAGCCAATACATATGATATCGTCGATATATAGAAAACATTGTAACGGTGTAAAACCGGAGAACGCTAACGCCATCATTCTTGAAAATGAGTTAAGTGATACATTTAAACCGAATGGAAGAACTTTCCATCCAAACGAACCTTTGTCTGTGCTAAAAGATGTTATATCTCGCGAGTTTTCATTAAGTGGAACTTGATGAAATCCCGAGTAAAGATCGAGTACAGTAAAAAATTTTGATCTTCCTAAATTGTCTAATATGTCTTCTATTCTTGGCAGTGGATATTTATCTGCAATTAGTTTTTTATTTACTAGGCGGTAATCTAGGCATTATCTCCATTTTTTATATGAACCTTTCTTAGGCACTAAAATGATAGGGCTGTTAAAATTAGATTGGCTTGGTTCAATAAGATCATTTTTTAACAATTGATTGACTTGATCGTCGATTTCCTGTTTTTGGGAATATGGAAGTCTATAATTCTTCACATACTGGAGTATTGTTATCTATTCTTAAATTTTGTGTATAGAAATTGTTTGTTGTCATTTTATCATCTTTCATATGGAAAATATTACTATATTGTTCACATAAATTTAATTATTTTTCTTGGTATTGCGGTTTGGTATTTTTAGATATTATTTGAAACAATTCTTTTGTTCTACTCTCATTTTTACTTGTGTCAATTCTTAGGATGCTAAAATTTGAAAGAGGTTCTGATTTAAGTGAAGTGTTTTTAGGAATTATTCGAATTTTATCTGATAAATTTAAAATTTTAATTAAAGGAGTTTTTGAAGAAACTATCGTACGTGGAATGAAAATATAAGGTGCGATTTCTTGATCAAGCACTACACAAGGAGAATCATTTGGAAGAATAAAAGTACGAATGACTTCACATCTAGAAGGTAAAACAATTGAATTTTCACTAGGGTTTTCTAAAATTGGAATTGAAAAAGAATAAGAATTATTGTTGAGTGTTAATTGCATAGAATCATAATTTATTTGACACTTATAAAATTTGAGAAAGTCGTTGCCTAAAATACCATCCGAAGGGATATTAAATTCGTCTGGAACAACGTGTAATAAACAAGATAAAATTGTATGTTTAAAATGAAAGTTGACGTTGATTGTACCTAAACTTTTTATAGAATTTTGCGTAATTCCCAAAATGCTTATAATATTGTTAGAATTTAAATTATTTTTTTAAGTTAAAATTTGAATCGATTGATGAAATTTTTATTAGCGAAATATCTGCTTGAGTATCGACTAAAAATGTTGAGCCTTGAAAATTTAATTTAGAATTTAAAATAATGAAATCAGAGAAATTTGGATTTTACGTTAAAAACATTTTTTGTAGTTACTTTAGATTTAGTATTTAAATTTGGGTAATAATTAGGAAAATTTTTATTTTCTTTTGAAAAATTTGTATTTATCTTAGAATTTGGTCTTAAATTAGAATTATTAAAAATTTTCGTTGTATCCGGGTTTGAATGTGAGTTAGTATTAGATTGTGAACTAGGATAAATGTAATGTGTATTAAAATTAGCGTTATTATTTAATTTTGATGTAAACGCATTTGATCTTGTTCCCCCTGGCCGTTTTGGGGGGCCTGGTCGTTTCCCGCGTATCGTACGTAATTTTGATTGAAATTTCTATTCGCTGGAGGAAATGCTCGTGGATTTGCATTATTAAAAATCCCACGATTATTATTAAAGTTACCTCGATTATTATTAAAATTTCCGCGATTATTATTGAAATTACCTCGGTTATTGTTCAAATTATTTCTATAATTATTGTTTTGAAAATTGTTATTTAAGAATCGTTGATTTTGTTGTCTGAAATTTCCCTATTATAATTTCCACGAAAATTGTTATTGGAACGATTTCCATAAGAATTTCTAAACGAATTATTATTATTTTTTGTTCTAAACGACAGAACCTGTTTTTCTTGCGATTGTAAATCTATTTCTATTAAAAATTTTGATACTACTTCTTTAGGATCTTTAAATTGGGTCGATGATAAAACAGCTTTGGTCAGATCAGATCTTGCATTATTTCTGCACATTTCGACTGTTTTTTCAATACAAATTTCTTTAGCTTTTTGTGTTGGAATACCTTCTAACACAAGTGAACGACGAAAAGCTTCAGCCAATTCGTTAGCTTTTTCTGAAAAATTTTGTAAAGTGTTCCTATTCGTTCTCAAAGCTTTTATTTTTCCTTCTATAATTTTAGAACTTTCTGGTTTTATCGAATTATTAAGATCTTGTTTAATAAGTTCTACCGTATTAGAATCATCGGCTATAGCTTCGCGAGCTGTTCCGTCAAGCTTTGATAAAATAAAATGAGCTAATAAATTTTTTAAGTCTTGTGTCTCTGCTAGTGTGTCTAACAAATTATTGAGTCGATAAAAGATTTAAGTGATAGTGGATAACCACTATAATTTCTATTTATCTGTGAACTAGCTAAACGCAAAAATTCAGGATTAGAAAGAGCCATTTTGTCAAGAGTATCGTCAAAGTTTTCTTCAGAACTATCTGATTCTATTATATTTTGTTCTTTTTCGATTTGATTTATTTTGATCGATACTAGAATATCTTTTGGAATTAGATCTGCGCACTTTAATAGTTTGAAGCTCTTTTGTAACTTATCGTAACAATAATGACAATCTTTAGCTAATGTTAGATGTTGTTCTTCGAATGTAATACAAGCTTGAAGAACTGTATGTGTAGATGTTATATGTTTCTTCAATATTTATTTTGATTGCTTGTAGTGTTTTTGAATTTTTTGGTTTAAGGTCTTTCAGAATGCGTTTGTAGGCTTTACAAAAATTATCTTTAGTTGTTTGAATTTCGAGACGAGTTTCATCCATAAAAAATTTCGAAATTAAAATATTTGCGGAGTGGTTACCTTGAATTGAAATTAAAATAATTTAGGAATGGTTACCTTGTATTGTAGTCCCCTTAAAATAATTGAGGAATGGTTACCTTATATTGTAGTCCCCTTAAAATAATTGAGGAATGGTTACCTTATATTGTAGTCCCCTTAAAATAATTGAGGAATGGTTACCTTATATTGTAGTCCCCTTAAAATAATTGAGGAATGGTTACCTTGTATTGAAATTCCCTAAAAATTTGAGAAGTGGTTGCCTTATATTGAAATTCCCTAAAAATTTGAGGAGTGGTTACCTTATGTTGAAATTCCCTAAAAATTTGAGGAGTGGTTACCTTATGTTGTATATGCAAAATTAGATCCGGTTATTATTGGAAGTTATTCATACGTCAGAAAAAACAAAGATGTCAAATAATTAAGCAAAATTATGATAAACCATATTTAATTATGCAAGTTTAAATCAAAAGTAAAATCTTGTAGTAACATGTAATAAGTAATAATATGTAATAATAAGTAATAATAAGTAATAATAAGAGATATTATTATACATTTATTTTTTAAAAACAAATTTTACGAAGAAAAAAAATTTGAAGAAATCAATTCAAAGTAAATGATGTAATATTTATTTGTAAAATATTTATGTATAAGAATCAGTTTAAAGTAAATGATGTAATTTTTATTTCTATAATATTTATATTTAAGAAAATCATATTTTTTTTTTTTTTTTTTTTTTTATAATATTTATAATATTTAATGTTTAATAATTTTAGAATAGTATAGTATAATTTTTTTTTATTTTTTATAAAAAATATTTGAAACAGTGTACATCCAATTAAAATTTAAAAAGTTTGATTTGGAATTAAAATTGAAAAATTTAAAAATTATTTACTTCAATTTGAATAATAAAAATTGTTTATATAAAAATTTGGATGTACATTATTTCTTTTTTTTTTTTTGTTTTATCTTATTTATATTTAAAATTTGGTAAAAATATATTTAAAAAAAAATTTGTTTGTATAAAAAAAAATTATTATATTATATTATAGTGAAGTACTTGTTGTTGATTTTGCTGCTCCTTCTAGTTGACTGCTTTGCTGTTGCTTTTGATGATTGAATTTTCGGAGCTGCTGCTGCTGTTGTCGTTGCTGCTGCTCGTAAAACAGATGATGTTGTAATAATTTTATGTTTTACAAAATTCAATATTTTTTTTTCATTTTTTTTTTTTTTGTTATTTATATTATTATTTTTCTATGTATTGGAGTTCGAAAAGAATTTCCCTAATTCAATTCGCTTTTTGAATTTGTTTTTTTTTTTTTTTTATTTTTGTTTTTCAATTTAGGAATTTTACTTTATTTTTTTTGAAGAAGAAAAAAATTATTGTCCAACAAAAAATTTTGTTATTTAATTGGTTTTTTTTTTTTTAATTATTTTTTTTTTCCTTTAAAATATTTTATGATTTTTTATTTTTTATTTTTTTTTCTTGATAAAATTTAATTTTTTTTTTTTTTTTCAAACTTAAGCAAAAATTTATTTTTATTTCAAAAATTTTTGTTTTTTGTTATTTTATTTGTTTTAAAATTTGCAATTTACATTTTTTTTTTTTTTTTAAATAAAAAATAATTATTAATTCCTATATTTTTTTTTAACTAATTTTAATATTTTTAAATTATTTTAAATTATATATTTATTTTAAGAATTTTATTTTTTCTTTTTCTTTGTTTACTTTAATTCATAATGTCAAAAATTATTATTATTTTTTTTGTATTAGAAAGTATTAAATGTTTGTTTTCAAGTTCACTTTCAAGTTCACTTTTAAAGTTCACTTTTTTTTTTTTTTCTTTCAGTTTTTTTTTTTTTTTTTTTTTTGATTAATTTTTAAGAAAAAAAATGTCTGCCATTGGCGAGAAAAAAGAATTATCTTTTATTTCTTTTCCTTTGTCATTACAATGACTGTAAATTATGACTTTGAAAAAAAATACTCAAAGTCATTTGAAAGTTATTGGTAAGTTTATAAAATTTTCCAAAAATTTTTAAGTGATTTTTAATATATTAAATGTTTTTTAATTTTCAAATTCAATGTTTTGTTTTCTTTCTTTTTTTTTTTTAGATAATTTTAAGGTAAGTAGAGGTAAGTTGAATAAAAATAAAAATTTTCTTAAATTCTAAGTTTGTTTTTTTTTTTATAATTTTCTCTTTATTTCAATTTTTTCGTGGTTAATTTTAACAAAAAATAGTTTTCTGATTAAATTTTTTTTTCTATTTAAATTTAAATATTTAATAAAAATAGTTTTCTTTATTGTTTTTTAAATAATTTCATTAGTCACTTTTAATTACACTTTAAGTTCAAAATTTAATTTAATTTTTATTTTCCTTTTTTTTCACACTCTCTTTTTTTTCACAAAAATTTAATAGTTACTTTAAAGAAAAATTTTAGCCTGCCTAGGGCAGCGGTTCTTAAACTTTTCTGTATTGCGACCCCAAATTTTAAATGACGTATTTTGGCGACCCACAACCTATATTTTTTTGAGAAATTATCGTTACTCAAGAAAAAAAAACGTTTAAATAACAAATACTATTTTATTTTCAGTACTAAAAAAATTAATAAAAATTTCTAGTAATAGTAAATATAAATAAATAAATAAAATAAAATAAACAACATTTTCTAGTTATAACAAAATTAATAAAAAATAAAGATTAATAATCTCTTCTAGTTATATTATTTAGTATTTAAATTAAATAAAACATTTAAATTGATTTATATTAATAAAACATTTAAATGTTTTTTAATGTGATGGGTGCGCTTGCTTTTTAGAGTAAAGTAATGTTAATTGTGGCTCGATTTCCGGAAGCGCTGGTCTCAACACATTTTCATATTTCGCAATTGAGAGCGAGCGATATTTTGATTTAATATATAATAAGCATGAAATGCATTTTATCACAAATATGTGGTAGGAAATGGCAAAACAATTTGAACTGCCATCTCAGACAAATATAGATACCGTCTGCTGAGAAATGAAATAATGTATAATGAAAAGTATAGTTTCGAGTAATTTGAGTTTAAAAATTTGAAAATTAAAAAAAACGTATGCAAAAATATCAAGTAACGTAAAATTTTCATCTAAAAAACACATTTTAATCAACATTAAGAATATTGCAAAATAGTTGTATTATAAAATCGAATCTAATAATGACGTATAAATATAACACGTTGTTTCATTTCCTAGCAGACGATACTGTTTTTTAATTGACAACCAAAAATTTTCAGGTATTTAAAAAATCATCTAATTCTAAAACCTTGAAAAATTAATTCAAAAACTTTGTCAAGTTTGTTAATTTCAGACATATATATATATATATATAGAAAGTTGTTTAAAATTGGGAATTTCTCTCGACCCCATGAAAAAATCTAACGACCCCAGTTGGGGTCGCGACCCCTAGTTTAAGAAACGCTGCTCTAGGGTATCATTAAATAACAAGACTTGTTTTAATTTAATTCTGCGTACGTATTTATTCTTCAATGTGTAATTATAAACTGTTCTTAAAACTATCTACCTACTTATCTTATACTGTCTTAGAAACTAATACTAGGATAACTTAACGAAAGAGAGTATATAATATAAAATATAAAATAATGTGTATATAATAATAAGGGGGCACTACACAATTAAAAGAAATTATAAATGCTCTTAATGCATTTTTGTATGAAGCAACGAATGTGACAACTCAAACAGCAGCAAAATATAAATCTGAAGCAATTGCCATTTTGGGAAAATTAGAATGTTTTAAATTTATTTGCAGCATGATTGTCTGGTATGATATTTTAACCGATTTACATAATTTTTTTTTTTTTCAGAGTGTATTTTTGCTTCCTAAACAACGTTTGTTCAGGGAAAATTTTTAATTTTCTTTCCGTATTTTGGAAAATCGAGCTTTTCATGAATATCATTTATGATATCCCATGCATTCAATATAAGGAAAAATAAGAAAAAATAAGGAAAATACAAGGAAAGTACACCCTGTACTTCAGAATAGCGCATATCTCCGATTTGGCTGAAATTTTGCACAGACCTTCCTTTTGACGATTTAAGATAGTGTGTAAAAGGTCCAGCTAAGAATTCCATGTAATGATAAAATTCTGAAGGTTTACGATCTCCCATTTCCGAAGTGGAAAGTAATTCTTCTAAACGTTTTTCTTCGCTTATAGCGTAACGTTTTAAAAGAATTTCTTTTATAGAATTATATTTATTATTGACAGGAGGATTTCGAAGAAAAGTTAAAATGGTTTGAATGACTTCTTGAGGTAAAACCGATATTACATGGTCATATTTTGTATTGTCAACCGTAATTCGTTTAGAATTAAATTGAGCTTGAATTAAAATAAACCAGGCTTCTGGACAAGAAGTCCAAAATTGTGGTAGTTTAACTGTAGCAGCATCAATGGTAGAAGTATTTGAAACACTATTTGAAAGAATAGGATCATTAACGGAGGAAGTAGAATTTGATAGATTCATTTTATATGTAAAAAGTTTAGGTATATATGTAAAATAAGTCTAAATAATATTTAAATTAAAGTGTAAATATAATAATAATAATGTAACTAATAAATAATGTATATAGTAATATAATAATTAATATACATAATTGAAAAATTTATCTGGATATTTGAATATAATGTAATTCTTTGATAATTATTGAAATTCTTCAATAATTGATGAATTTTGTACAATAATTGTTGAAAATTTTAATTGCTGAATAATAAAATGTTAACTGGAAATAAGTGCTGAATAATAAATGGAATTTAATTGTTGAATAATAGATTTAGTTGTTGGAATTCAATTGTTGAATAATAAATTGAGTTGTTGGAATTCAATTGTTGAATAATAATTTTGTTGAATAATAATTGTTGAATAATAATATATTTGTTATTGATGTTGATGATATATTTGTTATTGATATTGATGAATTTTCAATGTTGAATGATTGAATTCGAGCTGCTGTTGAAATTATTATATGTATATATTTTTTTTATATTTTGTGAAGGTTGCTGTTTTCTTCGGGGTCACCAATTATAATGGTCGATATTTATTTATTTTATAAATAATTAAAAACTATTATTTTTAATAATTTTTGTATATAAATTAAATAATATATTTTATTTTGTTATTATTTAAAAAATTGATTTAAAAAAAAATCAAAAATTGTAATTTTATTCTCAGTGAAAATTAGTTTCTTATTATTGAAAATTCGAATTAGAACTGAACAAAAACAAATTAAATTTTCTTACAATTACTAAAAAGTAAACATGATTAAAACTTAGAATTAATAAAATGAACAGTAAAATTAATAAATGAACCACTACAATAGTTCGATACTTTGCTATTTTGGCTAACATTTCTTTTTTTTGTGTTGCATGTAAACAAAAACAAAAATTTGTAAGTACGAGCCCTGCATCATAATTAGTGATTGAAAAAAGATATTACAAATATCAACGATATCAGAAAAAGACAATCTCGAAATATCGAGGAATCTCGAGATTTCCGATATTATTTTGAATTATTTATTCAAAATAAGCTTACCAAATGGATAATACATTCAAAATATAAAAAGTTTTTTTTTTGTTAAATTCAGTTTTTTTTTCTTTTTTATTTTATTTTTTTTTAATTTTTTTTAATTTTAATGCCAAAATAAATCTTTTTTTTTTAATGAATTTACATAACTTCCCGATTTGATTTTTTTATTATTTCAGCTTTTGAAGAAATTTAGAACATAATTTTTTTCTTCCAATTTAAAAAAAAAAAATTATTTTGGTTATCGCTACTAATTTAAATGAAATAAAAAATTCAAAGGTGTGTACCACATTTTTTAATTTTCTTATATACTGTAATGCTCGACTTACACGCTCATGCGATTTGCGACAGTTACCAAAAAAAAAACAAATTTGCGCAGGTAAATCGTTGCATATAAACGAAAGCATGAAGCTTGCCAAAAAATGTGGCTTGTGTATTAATCTGTTGTAACAGAAAATTTCCCTCATTTGCACAAATTTACGTGAATTTGTGCAAATTGCTTGAGCGTGTAAACCTAACATAAGTCAACTCTTTTGATTTTTGTCAGTTGAGAAGTAAGCGCATGATTCATAAAAAAAAATAAACGAATACATACATAAAAAAAAAGTTATCTAGATTTAAATTAAAACAATGGTTTTTAAAGCTCAGCAACGGGAAATTTTAAATTTCCCATAACAATTTCAATTTTTGGGTTTACTTTTAAGTGATTTTAATTTTAAAATTATATTGAATCAAAGAAATTCAGAAAAAAGTACAAAAAATATGTATATTTTTTTTTTTCAAACCTAAAATTCAAAATTAATAAATGAAGCAAAAAAATTGAAAATTAAACATACGAATTTTTTTCATCAACTCAACAAATTGAATGCTTTTTTTTATTTAAATTAACGAATTTTTTTTTTAGCATAAAAGTTTCAACTTCATTTTTTGAAATCTTCTTTGTTAATAAATAATATTACTTTTTATAAAAAAGTACCACCGGAAACAACTTAACGTTTACAAATTCAAAGTCCTGGCTACACCTTTTTTAGTTACTTGCAAAATTGAAGGAAAATAATAAAAAAGTAAATTAATAAGGAAAATAAAATATTTTTATTTACATCAAGAAAAAAAAAAGAGCTGTCATAGGACACCCGATAGGAACGTAGTTCCTTACCGTATATATAAGTAATTCTCATTTTCAATCAATTCAAATAGTAGAGCTTTCATTTCAAATTAATCGAAATCGACAATTGCATTTCCATAATTGGCGAAATTTTACAAAATTGACAAAATTATGATTTTAATTTATCTCTATACCTTTTAAAGTATTCAGCATTTTTTTTTCTGAAAAAAAGCACGAAATCATAAACTAATTATAATTTTGGTACTTTTCCGTTAGCCGGGTTTTAATTTTTTTGCGTCATACATTTGCGCTTGGCTAACGGAAAAGTACCTACCATAATTTTTATATTTTATTGGTTTAAACAGAAATAAAAAAAGAAAAAAAAAATCCAAAATTTTTGGCTGATTCTAATACAAAAGATTTTTAAAATAGTTTGAACATTTAATATCAAGACCTTACAAGAATAAATTCTTATTTTTAACTTTTTATGGCTCTTCGATAGGGTGGGGGCTCTTCAGCCGGACAATTCTTGGTAATAGATGTCACAATTATTGAGCATTTAGTGCTTAATTTGTGACTATTAGTGCCATAAAAACTAGAATTTGTGCTCGCTTAGTTTCTGAGAAACTTTGATTTTCGAATTTCGAACATGGGTCAAAGTGGTATCTCCGGCCGGATTCGAATTTCCAAAAAAAATAAAGACGCATTATTTAGTGCTTAATTTGTGCCTATTTGTGCTACAAAAACTAGAATTTGTGCTCTTCAAAATTATGTGAAAACAATTTTTTTTTAGATTAGGTCAAAATTCCAAAATTTGAACAGAATTTTTTTTCGTCGAATTTAAAAAAAGCGAAAATGCCACCAATTAGTGCTTAATTTGTGCTTGCGTTTATTGTACTTTGTGATGATTTGTTTTTTCAAAAAAAAAATATATGCCGCGCCGAAAAAAATGTAAGTTCGAAAAAATTTCAACTTCAGCTATTAGGGTGAGGTGCGGGGCGGCGGGCGGGCGAACTGGTGGTTGGTCAGTGGTCACTGACCAACCACCAGTTCGCCCGCCCGCCGCCCCGCACCCCACCCTTCTAGTTATGCGACACTCTTCACAAAGTACAGTAAACGCAAGCACAAATTAAGCACTAAATGGTGGCATTTTCGCTTTTTCTAAATTAGACGAAAAAAAATTCGGTTCAAATTTTGGCCTAATCTAAAAAAAATTGTTTTCACATAATTTTGAAGAGCAAATAGGCACAAATTAAGCACTAAATGATAGCATCATTATTTTTTCGAAATTCGAATCCGGCCAGAGAGACTCCTTGACCCATGTTCGAAATTCGAAAATCAAAATTTCTCAAAAACCCTTCGATAGAAAGCATCTTTCTTAAAAAAAATTTTTTTTACTTATATTTTATTTTTTACTTTTTAAGCCCGGGTGTCGTTAAAACAGAATTTAGCAACAGAACAGAATCAACGACAGAAAAATTTATTCTGCTACTGAAATTCTGGTCAGAATCTCATGAGATTGTTGCTTTTAAAACAGAAACAGAAACAAAAATTGTTGTCACTGAACGATTTACTTGTCATTACGATTTTAAAAATTATTTATTATTATGTACATATTATTTAGTTTTTTGGCTAAAGTGCCGTTTCCTTGAACCACTTAGAATGGGCTGAAACTTGGAGGGGCGGTAGACGCGGTGACCAAACTCACAAAAGTGAAATCAGTTCTTGGGGCAAATGCCCCGTTTCGGAGATAGGGCCCCCCAAAGCTTTAATACATTTTAGTATGGAAAAAAAAATGTTTGTGCTCGATTTGCCCTATTTTAGGGTTGATAATAGAGGCGGTCGTTAAAATGTTAAATCCGAGACGGAAATTAATTTCGCCAGACGCAAATCCCACTGACCGCCGCCCTGCCCCCCCCGCTTTTTTGAAAAATTAATTTCTCGTCAAAGTTCTGTTTAAAAAACGTATGAAGTAAAGTAACATTTTGAAGGGCCAAAACTCCGAAATGGGGGTCTTCCTGCAAAAAACGTCTCGGATTTAACATTTTAGGGACCGCCTCTATTACCAACCCAAAAAAAGGGCAAATAGGGCACAAAAAAAATGTTTCCACACTAAAATGTATCCAAGCCCTCCAAGTTTCAGCCCATTCTGAGTGGATCAAGGAAACAGCTAATTTTTTTCCCCATTTTCGGACAAAAACAACTCGAAAAAACGTAAATAATCAAAGACAAAAAAAAAATTAAATTCAATTCAATTGACATTCTGGCAACAGAAACAGAAAATAACCTCGTTTGAGGTTATTCAAATTCTGTGGACAGAATGAATTTTTCAGTCGCTAAATTCTGTTGTAAAATTCTGTCGGAGAATAAATTTTGTTCAAATGTATGGGATTCTGTTTCTGTTGCTAAATTCTGTTTTAACGACATCCCGGCTTAAGTTACTTCAAAATCAAAATGGCTTTTAATTCAAAATTACCATTAACAAACATTTGATAAATTTTTAAAAGCGTTTTAGAATTTTTTAGAACTATGCGAAATATTCATTTGGCTTGGCTGTACTTTTTTTTATGTTTTTCCATACAATTTTTTTAAATCCCGTCAAATTGTTTATATAATTTTACAACAGTTGTCTCTATATTAATCGGAGAAAAGTAGCAACTTTTTTTATAATTCCAGCAATAAATAGTAAACCCAATTATAAGTCTAAAATATAAAAAATACGTTCCACAAAATAAACAAACAAATGTTTTTATTTAATTTTTTTTTGTATTTTTTTAATTTTATTTTTTATCAAAAATAATAAAATCATTTTAATAAATTTTATAATTTAATAAAAGGAACAACAGGTAAGAAAAAAATTAAAATACGTCCAAAAAAAAAAAAATACAACATATTTTTTTGATTATGAAAAAATCTGATGATATTTTGTGGAATCCTGTGGATGGTCAGATTATGTGGCATCTTGTGGATCCTTTCATTTTAGTCAAGCCGCGTTAAGGAACTACGTTCCAAAAATTATATTTTTAACAGTTAAAATTTAAAAAATGGTAAGTAATTTTATAATAATTTTCGTTATTGTAAAAATCCACCTAATTTATTTCTTAAAAAAAATTTAGGATACAGTTAACCTAAATTCAATATGGGAATATTTTGAAAGGAATGAGAGTAAGACAGCTGCGACATGTTTGCAATGCCAACGAATTTTGGGGATCCACCACAGGTCTTCACACCCATTTGAAAAAAATTCATAATATGACGCGTTAAAAAGAAATGTTAAACAAGAATCCAATAATTTTAAATCTGATGTCATAATAGACCGCAGCTTCCCTGCAATTGTATCAAGATTAGTAGCCGTTGACAATATAAATTTAAATACGATTTGTTCATCAATTGATCTCCGTGAATCTCTTGAGGCACGTGGATTTCGTGTTCCAACATCTCCAAATACAATTCAAGAAATTGTTATTCAGTACGGAGAGCAAATTAAAGATCTTTTGAAAAATACAATAAATGGAGAGAAAAAAACTTCTATAAAATTTTCTATGACATTTGATGAATGGACCTCTGTCAATAACAAACGGTACATCAACGTTAATATTCATTCAAAAAAAAAAATTTGGAACGGCAAAATTGTGTGGGTCTTTTGGAAGAAAGATTGAAATTTTTTGGTTTGGGCTTCGAAAACATCATTGCCCTCACCACAGACGACGCTGCAATTATGAAAAAAGTTGGAAAGATGCTGTCACCTTATCATCAACAGTGCCTTATACACGGAATTCATCTCGCGGTTGTCAAAGTTTTGTACAATTCCGATTCAAGCATATTTCAAAATAATGAAGATGAATACAATAACAATTCTAGTACAAATATTGATATTTTAGAAGTTTCCACTCTTTTTAATGACCTGGATCTGGATGGTAAGATTTTATTCTTTAAAAGTACTATTCCATATACAAATTTAAGTTACGTAAGTACCATAATTTAACTATGAAGCAAGCGAATTTAATAATTTCAGCAAGCTAATGCAGGCCTGAAAATATGAAATAATTTAGGTGTTAGGCAAAACTCATTTTAAAATTTTGTTGGGCAAATTTTTTGTAGTTAATATTAAAATACCTTTTCCATTAATAGTAGGTATGTTTAAAGTGGTAATTTTTTTTTTGTATATTATTCTATACTATAATCCTAATTGCTAAAAAATAACTCGACAAAATTTACTACTAGGCGATCCGCCTAGTATTGAAAATATCTTTATTTATTTATTTTCTTCATAACCGATAATTTAATAAAAAAAAAATTTTAAATTAATTATAAATATCCTTTTATCATTGTTTAAATAATTCTCGATAACTTTTGTTAAATTTTTTTTACAGATTTTCAGTTTGAGATAATCCAAACAAATGAAGACGATATTAAAAAAATCACTCATTCACATAATTTATTTGACACTATACAAAAAATAAGAAAAATTGCTAAAATGTTTAGAAAATTTCCAACAAAAAACGAAGTTTTGCAAAAACATGTAATGGACAACACCAAAAAGAACTAAATTTAATTATAGACTCCAAAACTCGATGGAATTCACTATTACATATGGTCGAACATAGTGATTGTGTTTTCCCGAACTTTTTAAATTCTCGGGATTCGGGAATTCCCGAATCTCCAATGAATTCATTTCTCGAGATTAAAGATTCCTTTCCATCAATTCTCGAGAATCTCGAGATTTTAAAGAAAATAGTCTAGTTAAAAAAATACCTGTTTATAACAAAAACAAAATTAAATGAGGCAAAATAAATCATGCAAATATAAACAGAAAATATTGGTTTTTTATATACATACACCGAGAATAAACTATAGTAGAATCATACGAAAACCTAGTATAAAATACACAAGGCTTCGGCAGTTTTCAGCTCATCAAGTACTTGTATACAATAACGAAATTAATTTAGTTCTTTTCACAAAGTTAAGCACCTTAGATAATTCATACATGGCCATGTGTGATCTTTTTTTTTAGATGATTTGTCGAAGTTTTGATACAAACTTTATACTTTGTTTTAGTAATTTATACAAGCATTTGGATAATTTAACAGTTGCTCCACTTGTATAAATCATCTAATTTTTTTTTTGATTATTTATCGAAGTTTTCATTTTAAAACAATGTATAATATTACCAATAACTTGTATAAAAAACTATGATTTTGGAATTTAGTACAATTTTTTTTCCCCCAAGCCAACTTGTATAATATTACTATAGTTTTTATTCTCAGTGTATATTATATAATTATATCATTTAAACTTTAATTATATTTATAAACTTATAGTGTTTTGTATTACAATTTCCAAATCCCGAGTTTACTAATAATTTTACTCGGGAATCGGGAATCCCGATATATAAAGAACTAAAGTTCTCGAGAGTCGGGAATCTAATTTTCTCGTAAATCTCTAGAATTCTCGAGACCGGATTCTCGAGCACAATCACTAGTCGAACGTTTAAAAAACTTCAGTAAAAAAAGCAATTATTGATATAATATTGACATAGTTTTGACAGATGATGATTTTTTAGCAGTTGCAAACATTATTAGTTCCCTTAAGCCAATCGAAGTAGCTGTTGAAGCTTTGGGCAGGGAAGACGCAAATTTATTGACTGAAGATTGCATTTTATCATTCATGATTGAAAAATTAGGAAATAATGCTTTGAGTAGTGAGTTAAGAGATCTCATCATGGCTGAAATGATAAAGAGGCGAATTGAATTATCAAATGTGATTTATTAGCTTCATCATGGAAAAATTGAACCAACAAATAATCCCTTTGTCAAAATTAACAAGTCATCTATATTAAAAGAAATTGTTGCAATCTTACGAACTCTTACAGGATTTGAATCTTCGGGTGATAACATAGGTTTAAATTTAGATTTATACTTAGAAAATGAACCAAGTACTTCTAAATGTTCTTCAAATGTTTCTCTAAAAGAAGAGCTTGATATTTTCCTCAAAAATAATTTGAATAAGGATATAGATCAAACTAACAAAAAAGAAAACAAGACAATTAATTTCATAATAAAACGTGAAATGTCTTGTTTTGAAATAACCAACTGCATAGGAAAGTATTTGTCAATGGTTTACGAAAGCTTACTATCAATAAAACCATCTAGTATAGATTCAGAAAGAGCATTTTCTTCTGCTTCAAGATTCCGTAGCAGACTCAATATCATTTCTAATACAATATCATTTCTAAGATCTTTCTTTAAAAAAAATAAATAAAATCTAATCAACAGTAACTTTATAACTAATTAATTCATCTATTTTTTTTTATTTAAGCATAATATATAACATCTTCAAAATTTTTTAATTTATTTTTAATTTAGTATTTTTTACCTTAAAAAATATACGCCTAATTTGAATGCGGTTGAAGAATCCAAAAAAGAACGGTATAAACAGACTTGCATTAATTATTAATTTTTTGAAAAATTATACCTGTTTTGAAAGTGATTAAAATTATCTTAAATTATAATAAATTGGGAGTCTAAATAGTGAAAAACGTACTCAAAGTGAAGGACTTCCATATTTTCAAATTTCAGAAAAAATATTAACTGTAGTTTCTTCTCCCGAAAGAAAATAGTTCAAGTCTCCCATTTCAGTACAGGATAGTTTTGAAGGTTTAATTTCAGTAAATTCGAACTTATTATATTGCGACCACTTGTTCCCATGCAAAAAAAAAATAAATAAAACTTAGCTCTTTTCCATAAAAAACCATTTTTAGTACATTTTTAGTAATATCGAAAATATCGAGATCTCGTTTTATGATCTCGATATTACTAAAATAGATAAATATCGAGAATATCGATATCTTAATATCGACATTGCAATCACTAATCATAACACATCGCTTTTTTTGAAGTGTTAACTGTAAAAAATTTATTTGCTAATAGTAAAAAAGTTGTAAAAAAGTTATTTGCTAATAGTCTTTTTCAACTTTTTTTTGAGTCATCGCAGAAATTTTCGAAAGATGCCATTTAACGACATTTAAAGAGCATTAGGGAGTAGTTAATTGTAGCTTTTAGAATTTTGTCGGAAAGTGTCAAAAAAGGTCTTCGAAATTCGAAAAACAGGCGAAAATTGCTCCTAAAAAAGGTTTGTTTAAATGAAAAAAATGCAAAACTGGAGAAAACTGGGAAAAAGTAGAACAAAACGAAAAAAATTCTGTTTAAAATTTATTCTATCACAACACAATTTTGATTTATTAATTCTCATATGCAGTATATATTTTTTGATGTGAACTAAACCATAGTGAATTTTAGACGATAAGATACATTTAAGTATCAAAAAAACCCACGAAGCAGTCATAGGAACTGCCGACTTAAAAACTTTAAACTATGAAATAACAATGGCAAAAAATATGGTCTGCTCAGTACAAAATATGTAAATTAAAATAAAAATCATTTTTATTGAAGGCATGATTTTCTATTAATTTTAAATAAAAAGTAACAATAGAAAATCATGCATTCATTAAAAATGATTTTTATTTTATTTACATTTTGTACTGACCAGCCAACATCATTTAAAGCAACTGTTATTTCATAGTTTAAGTATTAACTTTTTTTAAGTATTGACTTCTTTCGGCTTTTCCTACGACTACTTTGTGTGTTTTTTTTATATTTTGAGCCGTTCTATCCTGGTTTTATCCTTGTTCTATCCTGGTTCTATCCTTGTTCTATCCTGGTTCTATTCTTGTTCTATCCTTGTTCTATCCTGGTTCTATCTTTGTTCTATCCTTGTTCTATCCTGGTTCTATCCTTGTTCTATCCTTGAACTTCTTGTTCTATCCTTGAACTTCTTGTTCTATCCTTGTTCTATGCTTGTTTTATCCTGGTTCTATCCTGGTTCTATCCTGGTTCTATCCTTGTTCTATCCTTGTTAACTAACCGTAGCTCCCTACCTAGGCAATCATTATTTCACCGGAGCTACTAATTTTTGAAAAAATTGTTTTTTCTATATTTTGAGCTCGGAAAACTTAGCCGTAGCTCGCTACCCAGCCTCACTTCCACCCTCACTTCCGCCCTCACTTCCGCCCTTACTTCCGCCCTAACTTCCGCCCTCACTTCCACCCTCACTTCCGCCCTCACTTCCGCCCTCACTTCCGCCCTCACTTCCGCCCTCATTTTTGCCCTCACTTCTGCACTCACTTCCGCCCTCACTTCAGGCCTTCAGCTCTTCGGCAGGTAATCTTTATTTCACCGAAGCTACCTATTTTGAAAAAAAAAAAAAAAAAACACATGAGGTGTCATGGGACACCCGACAGAATCGAAGCTTCTTACGCCTAAAAGTATAATTTTTAAAATTTAAATAATACATATACTATATGTACTAGTCATCATATTCTATCATAGAAATAATTGGTTTGTGGTAGCTAAAATAAGAGAGAAATGTTTTGACTCGGTTTTGTTGTCTGGTTTTAATACTCTAATTTTCGCAATAAACTTTACACAATTTATAACTACATACTTATAGCTAC
Organism: Hybos culiciformis; assembly: GCA_964007475.1. Lineage (NCBI taxonomy): Eukaryota > Metazoa > Arthropoda > Insecta > Diptera > Hybotidae > Hybos > Hybos culiciformis. The sequence goes on from OZ023273.1 coordinate 78,626,927, forward strand.
ATATTTTTTAACACAAGTCCAAAGTAATATAATATTTATAACTATATGATATCAATAAATTTGTTTTTTGGGCTTCCGTTTTTTAAATTGAATTCACCCAACAGAATAATATTAATCATATTAAGTAAATAAATTGTAAATAAATTGAGAAATCAAAAAATATTGACTTTATCAATTAAATTTCGTAAATATAATTATAGTAGTGGCCCGTATGAACACACGATCCCATATGTAGTAAACACAATTGGGGCGACAGCGACAACGACAGCGATAGCGACTATCAAAAAAAATAGAAACCATACATTTGTATGAGAATGAACACAATTGAGACGACTGGCGACAGACGACATTGTCGCCTGGTGTTTCTATTTTGTCGCCGGGCGACAACGACATTCATATATTTTTGTTATTTATTTTTCTATTTGTTTATTTTTTTCCTGTTTATTTATTTTGTCGCCGTCGCCTTAATTGTGTTCACTCCAGTGATATCGCTGTCGGTGTCGTTGTAGTCGTCGTTGTCGCCGTCGTTGTCGTCCCAATTGTGTTTACTCCTATAAAAAGCTTTAATTTTTTGATTAAAATTCGCTCCTCTCTTCCACCCTCCCTTACGACTCCGTCCTTCCACCCTTCCTACCACCTTGGCATCCGCCCCGCCCTTCCACCCTAGTTCGTAGACGCGATATATAAAGAATAATTTGTTACCTATTTTATTATTTTTTTTATTTAATTTAAATTCTTTTAGAATTTTCTAAGCTAAGGAAACTTGATATTTTTTTTGTAATGGAAATTGTTGTTGTAAAAAGTTCGTGGTTTACAATAATATACAGTAATACCTTGTTTACACTTCAGGTTAGAAATAGGTTAAACCTTCATTTAACCTATGTTAGAAAAGAGGCGTTTACACCTAATTGGTGTTAGATTTGACATTTAAAAAAATAAAGTGAAAAAAACAAAGTGAAAAATTAAAAAAATTAAAATGATTGAACAGACTGTATTAGAGGCAATTTTAGCCATAAAACAATGTGATAATGTAACAAAAAACTTATTGCAAAGGAGAAAAATTCTAAGACTGGGTTTAAAGCACCAATTACTTAGAAGAAATCGTCTAACAGCCTTGCTTGTGTCTAAATATAAATATCGAAATGGCAGACGCCACAAAATTTGGACATTGGTAATTTTGTGATAGATCTGAAAGAAATTCCTCTTAAATTTTTTTTTTTTTTTTAGAACCGTAATAATAACTTCTTCGAATATGAACTTTTCAAAAACGGAGATTTTCTTTTTAAGGAAAATTTACGTATGGGAATGGAGTCATTCGAAGAACTATGTAGTTTGCTCCCAAACTTAGCCAAGCTTGATACTCCTTTCCGTGAGACGATTCCTTTGAAGAAACGTGTCGCAGTAGCGTTATACGCATTGGGATCATCAGCAGAATACAGAACTGTAGCTAACGTATTCGGAATAGGACGTGCTACGGTTTGCAAAATTTTTCTAGAGTTTTGCAAAGAAGTTTGGGAGAGACTCAGCCCAATGTATTTAAATTACTACCCGCTGACTGACATCGTCGTACAAGAAAATATTGCTGGTTTTAACAAGTTGGGCTTTCCTCAATGTATTGGAGCAATCGGTAAATTATTTTCCTATTTAATAAAGTCTTTTGTAGTCAGGAAATTATTTTGTAGGCTTCGTTTTCATTAATTAATGTTTTTCATAATGTGCTAGATGGCTCCCACATTGAAGTGAAACCACCAAAAAATGAAGCTACTGAGTATTACAATTATAAAGGATGGTACTCTACGATTCTACTTGCAGTTGTTGATCATCGGTTTAATTTTATGTACGTTAATGTTGGCTGCCCGGGGCGATGTAACGACTCAACAATTTTTGAACAATCTCTTTTAAAAAAGGAGCACGGTTCCAACAACAATATATTACGCCGAAACACCAAGATAATAGAATCTGTAGAAGTACCTCCTTTACTTATTGCTGATTCAGCATTTAAGTTAACCAAACATGTGGTGAAACCATATCCATTTAAAATAGAAGGAGATTCCGAAGAGAAATTATTCAATTACCGACTATCTAAATGTAGAAGAGTTGTTGAAAATGCTTTTGATCATTTGAAAGCGAGATTTAGAAGATTGGGAAAAGGGCTAGATAATCGAATCGATTATGTACCCACAATAATCAAGGCATGTTGCGTGATTCACAATTTTTTAAATTGGAAGCGAGATATGGTAAACCAAAATTGGTTAAGTCAGCTGATCGAAGAAGAATCAAAAAGAAATCGAATTCAACCTAATCATTCTATGCCAGTTAGTTCGAACGATGGAATTTCAGTGCGTCATGCTATTAAAAAATTTTTTTGTAAGTATTTTTTTTCATTCATTTTTATTAAATTAATAAACAGATAATAATAAACACAGATTCGTTTTAAAACAAAATATGAAAAACAAATCAAGAATCATATAATTATTATTAGATTACATCATAAAAAAATTTATATATATTATTGCCCATTTTCGAATTGCACCTTCTCTGCTTCAGCTGCATTAATTCTATAATAATAATAAATGAAATTAAATAGGCAAAATAAATTAGAATTATTATTTTATTAATAATTACCATTTTTGTTTACTATTGTTGCTGATTTCCACATATTTTATCTGCGATTCTTTCAATCGCTATAGTTTTTTTTTGCTCAAGATGGAATAATTCCATATCTAATTTTGTTGAATCTTCAACATATTTCACTATAGCTTGATTCGCTAGTTTACTTTCTTTTAATATGCTTTGAAGGAAGTTAATTGATTCATCTTTTTTTTTCTTTTTAGGCAACTCCATTGATGATGATGCCGGTAATGATGGTGAGACTGGCGGAGATTCGCATAATGGCGATAATGATGGCGAATGGGATACTCGTGTTACCGGAAATGAGAATGATGTCGATGTCTCATTCATAGTTAGTGGTGAAGACGGTTCTGGCTCCCACGATGTCAATGAATTAGAACCTATTTAATGCCAACAAATAATAAATTAAAAATTTTGTAATAAATTAAAAAATTTGTAATAAATTATGTTTTTTAAAAATATAATATAAAAAAACAATAATAAAAAACTTACTTGAAGAAAAACTTTCTATCATTATTTCGGCGGAATTGAAAAATTTACTTGTTCCCAATATATCTTTCATCTCATCGAAATGTGGCCAATCTGAAGGTGATCCCCCTGATGGGCCCATTATTTTCTTTTCATTTCTGAAATAAATAATTTATTTTTAATCGATAAATTTAAAAAAAAAAAAAAAATGTATTGACTTGCTTGTATTTCGCCTTCAAAGTATGAATTTTTGTTTTTATTTCTTCAATTGATGTTATTATATTTTCAGCTTCCAACATTTTTTTCATTTCAATTATAATATGAAGATTTCTTTTGGCCTTCTTTAAATCTTCATTCTTCTCTTTCCAAATCCTAATAAACGCTTTTGTGGATTCAAAATCCCACTTTTTTGCGTTTTTTTTTTGAATTCTGCATTTTAAATTCAGTTTTAAAATTTCAAATACGATTGTTATTTATTTTTTTTTATTTCAATTTGACACAATTAATAACATTTTTATTGACATTATTTGTCAATATTCATTTGCTACGGATACAGGATGCTATATTTCCCTAAAAAATCCCTAAATTTTGATTATACCAGGGGCGTAAATTTAACTAGGTTTTAAAGAACCTAGTTGTTCAACTAGGTTCATTTTGATAATTTTTTATATGAACCAACACAGAACGAACATAGGTTGGAGAAAAAACCTCTTTCTAACCTGAAGTCTAAACAAGGTATAAGATAGATTAGAATTTATTAAAAATTTCAAATTACATAGATCTAATATAAATGTTTAAATTTTTTTTTTAAGTTGCTAGAATTTTATTTTCCGACAAAAATTTGTGCGATTTGCGCCGCGTCTACTCCCGCCTCCAAATTTCAGCCCGTTCTGAGTGGTTCAAGGAAACTGCAGTTTCGCCGTTATTTGTTTTGATTTTTTTTTTGCAGAGCGTTGTTAATTTTGAATTTTTTTTTGGTTTTTTTTTTTCGCGCCTCTTGCGTTTGATTACTTCCGTTTGATTACTTCCGTTTGATTACTTCCGTTTGTTTACTTCCGTTTAATTTTACTTCCACATCCTTTTTTTTTCATTTCACTCCCCATTCAAATTCAATATCCCCCTAAAGAAGCTTCGCTTTTTTTTATATTTTGAGCCGGCACGAACTAACAGTAGCTCGACAGGTAATCTTTATTTCACCGGCGCTACCTATTTTGTAAATTTTTTTTTTTTTAAATATTTTGAGCAGGGAAGGCCCTAACCGTAAGTCCCTACCCAAAATTTTTGGTCTAATCTTTATTTCATCAAACTGCCTATTTTAAAAAAAAAAATATTTTAAATAATTTGTAAACGAAAGATTTTTAAAAAATAATTTGAATTTAAATTTTTCGCGTCAAATTATTTTGTTTTTATAAATGACAAATTATTATTGAGTGGACCACTTAAACTATTCAAACGGTACAGCCCGTGGCGGTTCTAACGGGCGTCGCACATGGCGCTCGTCAGGGGCCCCGCGATAGAAGGGGCCCCGCGATAGAAGGGGCCCCGTCAGTAAAACAATAAAACTAAAAAATTTCCAAAAATTGTGATTCCTATTCTATTCACAATGCAATTAAAAGCGTAAACTTTACTAAATGTTTATTATAGGCGGCTTTCATCAAAATACAAAGTCTAAAATCATGTTAGCGAATTTCCTGTATTTAGCAAAAAAAACATCTTAATTTTCACATTTGTTGGTAATACCAAAAAATAGAGACAAATATATGGTCATTCTTTATCAGTTGTTTTCCAAATGTTTTGTTTATTGTTTATTATTATTCGTTATATTCGAAATGAAGACTGTGAAGTACCATTATCTTCCGAACGTGAACCTGAAATTGTAATTCAAACAGTAAGTGAAGTTGATGAAAAATTAAAAACATCTGTGAGTAATGAAAATGAAACTGTTAATATTGAAGATATTGCTCTGTGGCCTGAGAATCTAAGCGAAAAAAACATTAATCATATTGTATTAAATAAACCAAGAAATATTGGAGATATTAAAAATTTGAAAACTTTATATAATGACAGAGATCGCACATATTATAGACGTTTATCTAATGAACATTTTTACCGCATTAACACAAATAAGAACAAAGATAAAAGGGATTGGCTAATTTTTTCTTTAACAAGTAAGAGTGTTTATTGGTATCCGTGTAAAATATTTTCAAGGTCTAAATCCACGCTTATTAGCGGATTCAATAACTGGAAATCTATCGTCATTACCTTAAACGACCATGAACATATTTCTGCTATGTGTACCATCGATAGGCGATCATCATTAAAAGAGTCGTTTCAACGATAAAACTCATAGCTAGTTTAGGTTTAGCATTTAGAGGGCACGATGACTACAAGTCTGAAAGAAAGGGAAATTATTTGACTGTCATGGAATACCTAAGTGAGTATGATGAGTTTTTGAAGTTACATCTAGAAAAGTACGGAAATTGTGGTAAAGGAACAACAAATTATTTATCTCACAAGATCTGCGATGAGTTAATTGCCATAATTCATCATAATGTCTTGAATTTTATAGTTAAAGAAATACAAAATTCGATTTATTATAGTATCGTTGTGGATTCTACCCCAGATATATCACATATTGACATATTAAGTTTAATTATTAGATATTTATAGCCAAATGGTGAAATAAATGAAAATTTTTTGTTTTTTACCTATTGAACATCATGATGCGTCTTATTTAAAAAATATTGTAATAGCAAAATTAAATGAACTCAATATACCAATTGATAAGTGTAGAGGTCAATCCTACGACAATGCTTCAAATATGTTGGGTAAATATTCAGGTCTGCAAGCGCGTATGAAGAAACACAGTCTAACAGCACTTTACTTACCATGTATGACCCATTCTTTAAATCTCATAGGAAATTATTCAGCTGAAAGTTGTCCCACAGCAATTTATTATTTCATGTTTGTTCAAAATTTATTTTCATTTTTCTCTGCATCGACGCATCGATGGAATATTTTGCGAAAAAAAGTTGTGGAAAGTAACAAATATGGTCAAAAGTGACATCGGTAGTTTCATTTTTTTCTTTCGCTCAGTTCCTTATTTTGGTGTTAACCGCAAGTTATCGAACGCTGTAGCTGGCAAACAAATTTGTGATCATTTTCATCAAATAAGGTTACGAAACGGGGGCAGTAATAAAGGTTTCTCCTAACACGCAAAGGTTTGGTTATTTCGGTCAGTTTTGTTTGGGAACAATAAAAAATTTTATTAAAAAAAAAAAATTTTTTTTGATTTTTCGGTTCTAATTTGGAATAAGTTCCAAAATTTGAAAATAGATTTAAAATTTGTAACTTCGGATATTTTTGGTTTCGTTTCTTCGATAAATAAAAAAAAAAAATTAATTTTTTCATTTTTCAGTCGATTTGGAATAAGTTCCAAATTTTAAAAATAGATTTGAATTTTTTTAATTTAAATTTTTTTTGGTTTTGATTCTTCGATTATATTTTAAAAGAAATTTTTTTGATTCTTATTCCTCAGTGTCGATCTGGAATAAGTTCCAAATTTTGAAAATAAATTAAAATTTTTATTTTTCCGGTTTGATTCTTCGATTATTTTTTTTTATTTTTTTTGTGATTTTATTCCTTAGTGTCGGCTTGGAATAAGTTCCAAACTTTGAAAATAGATTTGAATTTTTTTTAAATTTAAATTTTTTTTGTTTTGATTCTTCGATTATATTTTTTAAATTTTTTTTTGATTCCTCTGTGATCTGCAACAAGTTCCAAATTTTTGAGAAAATAAATTAAAAATTTTTTTTTTCGGTTTGATTCTTCGATTATATTTTTTGAAATTTTCTTGATTCTTATTCCTGAGTGTCGATCTGGAATAAGTTCCAAATTTTGAAAATAAATTAAAATTTATTTTTCGGTTTGATTCTTCGATTATTTTTTTGAAATTTTTTGATTTTATTGCCTAGTGTCGATTTGGAACAAGTTCCAAACTTTAAAAATAGAGTTGAATTTTTAAATTTAAATTTGTTTTCGGTTTTGATTCTTTGATTAAATTATTGTAAAATTTTTTTTTGATTTCTAGTCTTGAGTTTTGATTTAGAATAAGTTCCAAATTTTAAAAAATAAACTTAAGTTTGAATAACTTAAATTTTGGCTAGGTTTTTCAATTTTGGGTCCTCATTTTCTGGGTAATTCCCTCCTCTTACATTTCTAAGCCAATATGGATTCGCTTATCAAACTTCAAGATGATTGTATAGCTGGCATTGTGAAAAACTTCACAAAGGACGGGTCTAAGCGAAAATTTCAGCCTTCGTATTTCAGTCGAAGTCAGCATTATTAGCAGGCCCGGATCTAAGTCGTTTTGCGCCGTAGGCAATTTGTTTAAACTGCGCCCTGAAAAGTAAAATAATATTTATTTAACAGAAATTAAAACAATTATGTCTGTTACAGTTATTTATTAAAATTTTCTTCTTAATTTCACTTTAATAAAATCTTCAAATATTTCTGCAAACGTTATATTTTGTAACATATTATTTTCTATTGCTAAAATTGTAAAAGCATTCAGTTTTTCATCGCCCAATAAATTCAAAAGTATCACTGTTAATATTCCACTCACCTGGATCACTACTTGTTTGATCCTTTATAATTAGTACAGGTTCGAGTTCTACTATTGGATTTTCACCATTTTCTGAATTTTCATTATCAGGATCTTTTTCATTTGGCTGAGATATAGTTTCAATATTCTGAACTTCTGTAATATTTTTTTGGAAATAATTAACAATTTTGGTATTTTTCCCTAAACCCTCTTCTTTCTGCTCTCTAAGCTTTTTAAATTGGCTTCCACTCAATTTCTGCTTCTACATTTTATTTTTATATTTATTTAACGTTTAAAAAGATAGTAACTTAACTGGGTGCTAAAATAATCTTATTTGAAAATAAAATAAATTTTTTGTTTGAAAAACAAAATTTATCTAGAATTTAAAAAAAATCGAAAATTGAAAATTTCATGAGAAAAAAATTCAAATTTGGTGGGGAAAAAAATCAGTTCTAGATCAATTTCTATTTAGAATTTTTAAAAAATTATGCAACTTTGTTTTTCGCGAGAAAAAAAATTGCAATATTTTGGGTGAGAAAAACTTCAATTCCAAGGTCAATTTTTTATTTAGAATTTGTAAAAACTATGCAATTTGGTTTTTCGCGAGATTTTTTTTTTAAATTATCCTTTTCTACACAAAAAGAATAATAAGCTAACATTCGATGATAATACAAAAATTTTTTTTTTAGTAAATTAATGAATATTTTTTTCATTTTTGCGCCTTTCCCAAATTGTGCGCCTTAGGCAATTGCCTAAATTGCCTATAGGTAAATCCGGAACTGATTATTAGACTGTCAATGGAATTCGTTCATGACAAGACATCAAGAGTTACAACAGTATTCCGGAGCGAACCCAACCCATACGTATTTTACCGCAAAATATCCTGCAGCCTATATACAAGTTTTTTCGATGCCCTTCGGGCAGGGGCTGAGAAAGCAGAGTTAACTCATTGTCAATCCTTGGTTAAACCGTTAGAAAAGGTTCTCGGAAAACTAAACGTTTTATAACGGATATCAGTCTCTCGATCCCGCAGTAAAAACTCGAGACTGGCTTCAAAATAGAACACAGCATTTATCTTGTTTGTGGTCTAAATTTCAAACCGCTTATGATACTTTAAATGAGGCTGATGACGAAGGTGCTATTGTACAGACTTTTGATGAAAGGAAAGGCGCATCAGAAGACAGTTATTTGGTTATATTAAGTGATATTTTCGATGAATTAGACAAATCTAATAGTTCTAATGATTCACTCACGCAAGTAAACGATACCTCTCGCCAAAATATTCGCTTACCTCTGTTGTTATTCCCAAGTTCCATGGTGACTATAATAAGTGGAGGTCATTTCGAGACCTCTTCTCTTCGGTTATTAAAGATAATCCTCCTCTTACCGCGGTAGAAAAGATGTTTTACTTAACTATTTATTGCGTAGGCAGGCCAAAGGAGATTATTGCTAACTTTCCTTTAGAAGCTACCAGCTTCGCCCTCGCTTGGGATGCGTTAGAGAAAGAGCACGAAAATAAAAGAGTATTAATTCATACTCAATTATACACTCTTTTTTCACTTTCTCCGATTAAATTTGAAATGCGTCTAGCCTACGTTCGTTGTAAAATACGGTCAATGACTGTTTAAACTCATTAAATAATTTGGACATTCCAACTGCAGAGTGGGATTGGATTCTTGTTTTTCTCGTAACACAGCGCCTTCCAAATCTTTCTCATGCGTTATGGGAATCAAGTTTGGACGGTACAACTGATATGCCAACATGGCACACTCTAAATAATTTTCTGTCAATGAGATTTAGAACGCTCGAAGCTATTTAAGCTAAGAAGTTTGCCTCAGATTCAAAAGATGAAGGTTCCAAAGCACACAACCGTTCAAAAACCCGGACACACTATGTGTAATCGGATTCTCAGTCATCCCCACAAGGAAATTCACACTCAAGTCCTCAGGTTCGCCCAGTATGTGATGTTTGCTCCGCGGTAGGACATAAGATTTATCCATGCCCTACATTTCAAGGTCTTACTGCTCCCAAGCGGTACGAACTGGTGAAATCGAAACAGTTGTGTGTCAATTGCCTAGGTAAGCACCATGTGAAAGATTGTAAAAGCAAAACCAATCGTTCAAAATGTTCCAAACGTCATCATACCTCATCACATTTTTAAAAGCCAAATTCGGGCTCACCGGGGCGCCGGTCCTCACAGCAAGATGCTCCTAAAGGGCGACCTCACAATCAGTCGACACAAACGAAAGTTAATTTTTCCTCAAATTTGCGTAAAATTCTTTTAGCAACCGTGCGGATAAATGTTAAGGTAAATGGTCGCTCGCATAACCTCAGAGCACTACGGCTTCATTACGGCTCCAGCTATTCAAAGTATCAATATCAAAACTGCTTCGTGTTCTGCAGTGGTCTCAGGCGTAGGTGAAGCTTCTAATACCTCTGCCAATGGAATCGCCTTTTTAACTATCACGCCAGTGAATGGAAAGAAGCCCGTTATATTTGCTGAGGCCCTTGTTTTAAAGAAACTGGTAGGCAAGTTGCCTTCTCTTCAAATTAATACTCACAGCTTACCTTCGATAGAAAATCCAGAATTAGCTGATCCTCATTTTTCAGAACCATCTGATATTCATCTACTATTGGGAGCAGATTTATATCCCCAAATCTTAAAGTCAGGTCTGAAATCATTAGGCAGTATCATAGCACAAGAAACCAATTTTGGGTATATTCTTTCAGGTCCTATTCAGATCGCGATCCCTCCAAAGAAAATCAAGTCATTTCATTGTAAAGTCACTCTTAACGAAACACTGAAACAAATTTGGACTTTAGAGGAGGTTCTAACACAAATACCACCTTCAGAAGAAGATCAATATTGCGAGGATTATTTTCGTTCCACGCACACTCGTCGTCATGATGGACGATTCGTCGTGCAGCTCCCATTCCTCAAATCGTTTCCTAATGAAAAATTTTTGACTTCATCCATATGGCTATTAAACGATTCAGCTCTACGGAAAGAGCATTAAATAAAGACCCGTTGTATCAAACTGCGTACAATGCTGTTATTCAAGAGTATCTCGATTTTAAGCATATGATACCAGTTAGCTCGGAAGAAATTCGTTCGTCAAACGATAATAATGAAGTTATCTATCAAAATTTCTATTTGCCACACCACGGCGTGGTTAAAGCTCATAGTCTAACGACTAAACTTAGAGTCGTGTTCGATGCTTCAGCTCGAACTGCTAATGGAGTATCTTTAAATGAAGTTTTATACCCAGGTCCACCGCTTCAGGCAAACATCATCCGCATTATTAATAAAATTTGACTTTTTCCATATCTATATAATTGTGACATAAAAATGATGCACCGCTAAATCATGGTGAACGATTCCCAGACAGATTATCAACGCATTTTGTTTCGAAATTCTCAAGGAAATTTACAAGACTTCAAACTCACTACAGTTACATTTGGCATAACCAGTAGCCCTTTTCTCGCTATGAGGTGTCTCCTACAGCTCGCGCTGAATCATACCGAGGAATTTCCTCTCTCCTCTGATATTCTACAATACTTTACATATGTAGATGACGTATTTGTTGGATCCTTCGATGTTGAGACTGCATTAACGTCTCAAAGGGAATTGATAGCCCTGCTCGACACTGCTGGGTTTGAGTTAAGGAAGTGGACCGCGAATCAATCAGAGTTTTTACAAAATATACCCGAAGAATTCCATGCTTTTCCGACGTTATGGGAGGAAAATACTAATTCTTTTCTAAAAACTTTAGGAATTCTATTCGATTCTAAACGCGATTATTATTTATTTCAACCGCAAATGCTTAAAGTAGAATATCCTATCACTAAAAGAAGGGTATTTTTAGAGACGGCAAAATTATTTGATCCAGCCGGCTAGCTTGAGCCACTAATCGTAAATGCGAAGATTCTATTGCAAGAGATTTGGAAGGATGGTACGGATTGGGACCAACCTATTTCACTGATTAGGGAGAAAACGTGGAAGATCATTCAGAAAATTCAGATCCGTCGCTGGTTTTATTATAACCCAAGTGTGGTTGTCGAACTTCACGGTTTTTGTGACGCCAGTATGAAAGCCTATGCTGTTTGTGTTTTCATACGCATTATCGAACCTAATAATAATGTTGTGGTGAATCTAGTTTCGTCTAAAACAAAGGTTGTCCCGGTGAAAACTATCTCCTTCCCACGTCTCGAACTTTGCGGCGCTGTACTGCTATCTAAGTTACTCAAATCTACAATGGATAGTCTTGCCCTCCAAGTCTGCTCTTCGTTCGCCTGGACAGACAGCACGATCGTGCTTGTCTGGTTACGTAAATATCCTGATAAATGGAAAATTTTCGTCGCTAATAGAGTAGCTCAAATTCAGGGAAACTGCCCTCATGTAAAGTGGAAACATGTACCCACTAAAGAAAATCCAGCTGATTTAGCGTCTAGAGGTTTTGATGCCATAAGCTGGTTAGATAATAAGTTTTGGTTCCATGGTCCATCATTTCTTATGAAATCAATTTCGGATTGGCCCCACAGCCATATAGAGTTGGAAAGCACAGTAGAGATGAAATTAGTAAAAACGTTGCACATTTCAACGACTTCTTCGTTCGATCAAACGTTAGAAAGATTCTCTGATTACGCTAAATTACTTCGAGTAATCTCATATCAAAGACGTTTCATATTAATCTCTCGACGAGCGCCAATAAAGTTTTTATCTCGCTCACTTACTTCAAAAGAAGTCGAAAACACTAAATTTTTGGTAATTAAACGTATACAAATGCAATATTTCTCCTCAGAATGCGATACGTTAGCCGCCAAAAAACCACTATCGTCAAAGTTCCATTTGCAGCCTAAATCCCTTTTTGGGTGATAATAGGATTCTGCGAATAAATGGACGATTATCGAACTTAACGCTACCCATAAATGAAAAATTTCCTATGATTCTTCCAACCCTCACTTAGTCGTTCACTCACTTAGTCGCTCACTTAGTCACTCACTTAGTCGTTAAATTTTTTTATAGAATTACGTTACATGGGAACGTGCACCTCATGGAGGCCACAATCAGAAAGGAATTTTGGATTCCTAAACTAATTCAAAAAATACGAAAATGTATCACCATTGCAAGAGATGTTTTGTCGAACGAAAAGAACTTCTCAGTCAAATTATGGCGCCGGTCCCTATCGAACGTTTGAAAGAAAATCAACTTTTTCAAACGGTAAGTTTGGATTTCGGTGGTCCGGTCCTTCTACGTCTGTTTGAAGGGCGTTGCAACAGCGTAACTAAGGGCTGTATTTGTATATTTGTGTGTTTCAGTACTAAAGCGTTTCATCTCGAAGCGGTAACCAATTTAACTAGTAAAACAGTTCTTGAAGCGTTCGAACGATTTTTCTCCCGGCGAGGTCTATGTCACACTATTTACTGTGATAATGGTACCAATTTTATAGGCGCTAGTAATATTCTCGCTAAAGAATATCGAATTGCAATTAAAACGGCAACGGATGATGCAGCAGTCACTTTTTCGACGAGACAGGTTAATTTTCGGTTTAACTGTTCTATGGCACCTCATATGGCCGGTTTAGCGGAAGCAGGAATTAAGTCGATCAAATACCACCTCAAACGCACGCTAGGGAGTACAAAACTAACGTTCGAAACATATTTTTAAAATTTTGTGTATACTGAAACTTCTACGACTCCTTCTTGAACACCTTATCGCTGTGTTATTGGCTGTTTTCCGTGACCACTTGATTACGGTGGTATTGTGTGCTTCCAATTTTTTGTCGTCATAAGACTGCTGATTCAAAGCGATTGTATATCGTTTTAATATTTTACATATTCAGTAACAGACATACGAAGTCGTATACAGCTTATCACCCTTTTGCATAGTAGAACATAGAGTAGATTTGGTTTGCTGTGCTGATGTTTCGTCTCGAAACTTACCATCAAAATGGTGGTCATCAACAGTCGAGATCAATGTTTCAAGGGGGCCGGGATGTTGAAGGTTCTTGACATTATAAAATAATTCTACAGCAACAATTTTGCAAAACATTGTAGAAATTATAACAAAAAAAAAACATATTAAAAAACAAAGAAATCTCTCTAATAATCTCTTCATTAGTTTCTATGATATAAATAAATATATCGATCTATATAAATATAAAGAAAAAGGCGAAGTTGTTTAGAACAGCCGTCGGCAACCTTTTTGAGTGATGGACAAGAATCCATTTTCTGGTTAAAGGCTTCGGCCATTGGCTTTTATTACTTACATTTGAATTTTTTTTTATTTTAAAAAACCCAAAGAAAAATTTATTTGTAAAAACAATAAACAAAATTAATGCGATATTTGGTATTGTTTTACATTTTTTAACAGTTTATTAAAGATGGGTTCAAATTTGGTTGCCCCTGCTGTTAATATTGCATGCAGGTGTTCGTCGTTAGTTCTACTGCGAATTTTGTTTTTTTATAATACAATTGTTTTGTATAATTTAATTTTGAAATTGTTTGCTCCCAGGTACTTGCGAAAATTGTTATCGTCCCAGCGGAAAATTTTTTTAAACGCGGAGAACTACAATTTTGGAGGCTGGAATAAAATGCTTTCAAGTACGAAGTTGGCTTCAACAAATAATTACATTTCGGGTCGATTAATTCCATTTCCAAATCTTTGCCAACATCTTCAATTTTGATTACTAAACTGATTGTCGTTATCATGAAGAATAATTAATCCCTTTTTTTCTTGAAGAAGCAAAAAAGCAATTACAATTGATTAATAAAATATAACATTCAGCACATGATCATACGATGTTCTAAGCCAGCAACCAGCCGGCAACCTGCGGCCCACAAGCAGCATTCGGTTATAT
>OZ023273.1:78641688-78751079 GCA_964007475.1 Hybos culiciformis
TGGCTATATAATTTATATATAATGGTTTCCTAGAGAGCGTTCGTGATGAACGTAACGAAATATAGCAGTGCCGTTATTTCATGTCGGCCGTAATATAACGGTGTTAATATTCATACAACGTTTTTTTACGGTGACGGTGAGTTTAAAAAAAAAATGAATACAAAAAATTTAAATTTAAATTGGAAAATCGAAGATGACGAAGTTTTAATTGAATATTACGGCCACTATATTACGGAAACTCTTTTTTAGGAAACCGTATATGATTGCCGTTTTAAAGGCCGTTATATTACATCGAATGTTCAACGTAATATTACGGCCGCTATTTTACGGCACCGTTTTCCTAGCAAATCATAGCTTTAGTAATAATTCTGATTAATTTTGTGAATTTGAATAAAATTTTATTTTCATTGTTTAAATGTTGTTTTATTCATAATTCATTATTTGTGAGGCTTATCGAACTTTCACTATCGAGATAACAAAGCCGCAATTCTATGCTTAAGTTTAATTATTTTAGATATTCTTACTTTTATTGTAAATGATAGGTACTTCAGTTTTCAAAAACATTAATTATGTTATACAAAATTTTTTTTTTTTCAATGTAATTATTTTTTTTCCCACATTGTACATTTATTTTGGTCGAACCATTTGACAGAAAAAAATTTCTATGTGTAGTCTTTTATAGATAGAGAACAGAGAAGTCAGTGTTAATATGATTATAATACTAATTACTATGTATAAATTTTCCTTGCTTTGATGAAGCAAATTTATCAATAATATCATTAAAGTTGATCATTTCAACTTTTTCTCTTTCCACACTGAAATTGCCTGACATTTCCCTAACACAACAATAAAATTCCTTAAATTTAAAGAAAAACAAATCCGAAGACGTGGTATTGGTATTTCTATTATGAATATTTAAAAAAATGTTATACCTAATATAAAGAGGGGGAAAAATCAAATGATTCTCAAAAAATTAATTAATAGAAAAGTTATTGTATTTAAAAAGCAAATCTGTTGTTTATAATCTATTGTCCATAATAAAAAGAGGTAGGTACATATATGTCTGATTAATTTAAATAACGATTTATTCAAAATTTGTTATATTTTTTATATGCCGTATTTCTGTTGAAGTAACTATTCAAAAACAAATTAATCGTTCGTTTTTATAAATAATTTTTTAAATATAATTATTTTGCAGTCGTTATTTCTTTAATTAGAATTCTTTTTTGAGAAATTTTTTTCTATCCTAAAAACTACAGTAGGAATTATATTATTATATTATTCTTCCGAGTATAAATATATATTATATGTAAAAACCACTTTACTTATCCAAAATTAAATTTAAAATTAAATTTTTATTTATTTAATAAATTTTCCAACTTCTGATCACGTTTTTTGTTAGCATACCTTTACTTCACAAAAATAAAACCAGAATGATCCTCTTGGTTTTTTTTATCACAAATTCTTTTAAAATTTCCTATTTTAATTCCTTTTATTTAATATTTCGCAAAAATATTTCCTAGAATATTTCCTAAACTATTCTTTCTCTTTCTATCTAATAAATTTATTTGCACATCAATATTTAAATGCTTACTTCATTTAGCTATACTATTCAGTCTGCTTTATATAACTACAAAGTAAACTAAAAAATTTTTTTGGAGATTGTTACCGCCGGCAGAATAAATCCATTCTTAATTATGAAAGACTTTATTGTCCTTTTTGTAACAACTTTAACGGGATTTTGTAAGCTGTTACATATATGTATTATATTAAATGTACGATATCAAACAGACAAAAATTCCATAAAAAAAAAAAATTATACAAAAATTTTAAGTAAAAAAATATAGAACAACATCATTCATGGTTGCTAAGTTTTTATTAACTTGTATGAACTTTTTTCTGGGATGATATTGTCTATAATACGCTGTACAAACTTCGAGTTTAAATAAGGTTTCGCAAATATTCATAAATAGTTGTTGAGTTGAGGTGTTTTAGACTTGAGTTAAATCAGATTCACCTGATAAGACCCAGGATTATTTATTTAGATTTAATGAAGATATTACCCAAAAAAATAAAATAGAAATATTATCGGTTGGGCATGCATTTGAATAAAAAAAGAAAGAAAAATAAAATGTTATTATTTTTCGAAATTTAGTTTTGTAGGGGATGACTATCCTCAACTACTAATAACACTTTTCTTTGGCTTTGATTAAAAAGGACGATTGATTTTTATTTATAATAAAGCCTTTTTATTAAATTTTCTTCTATAATTTTCTTTTAATTCGGTTGATAAGAAAGCATAGAATTTTATTTATCAAATTTTATAAATTTTTATCTCAGTACCACCAAGGACCATTAAATTGTAATGTTCACAAAGCGGATGCCAAGACAATTCTGATTTTAATTTGAAAAATATTCTATATTTATACTCTAAAAATTTTGTGGTTTAATCGAGCAACACTACAATTGTCGTGTTGCGAGAAGTTTCATAAAATTTTATGCTTTCGTCCTTTTAATTACATTTCAAATATGTCGAATTATATTTCAAATAAATGTCTAAAGTCAAATTCAAATTTTAAATAACATAAAAATAATAATATTATAAAAGGGGTTGTTGTTTGCTACATTCTCCCCCTCTGATGCATTACTGTCGACCCGACGATGCAGCAGGACTACTAGGTTTCTTTGGGCGACCTCGCTTTCTTATAGGTTTAACTGGTGGTGGTAACTCGTTAGCTGAACCAATGTATGGTGTTAAGGCGGATGAATGACAAGAGCCGAGTTGAGTATCAAGATCACTGTTATTTGCAACGACATATGTGGAAGAACCCTTTTGTTGAATTATTGCGTAAGGTCCATCTCATTTTCGAACAAATTTTGACGTAACACCCATTTTCTGCATTGCTTAATACATGCGAAGTTACCAAAACTTGATCACCAACTTCAAAATTTGGATGTGGACGTCGATTTTTATCCACATATGCTTTATTTTTATCTTGGATGGCTTCAGATGTTTCTCTAACTGTATCCATAATGTTTGCAAAATTTTTTAGAAATGGAGTTATTTGTGGAAGCCAATTCTCTGACTGAATAATTGCTTTTAAGTCGTGTTCGATATCATCAGCTGTGCGTAATTTCCTACCAAATGTTAGGTATGCGGCAGTATAGCCAGTGCTGTCGCATTTTGCGGTGTTCATGGCGAATTTGATAGATGGAAGATATTGAGACCATGTTGTATGCTTATCTTTTACCAAAATTGCCAACTGTGTTTTTAAATCTCTATTTTTTCTTTCTACAGGATTTGCTTCGGGATGATATTTTGGTGTGAAAACTGGTTTTATTCCCAAACAATAAACTAGTTGTTGCATAATTGCCGATACAAACTGGGTGCCATTGTCGCTAATTAATCTTCTCGGAAGACCATAGCGTAGAAACACTTCATGAAATAACGTCAAAGCGCAGGCTTCAGCTGTGGCTTCTGTTAACGGAAAAATTTCCACCCAGCGGCTTGCGATATCTTCAATTATAAAAATCCATTGATAGTTTTGAGAAGTTACTGGCAGTGGACCAAATAAATCTATAGCCACAACTTCAAAACGCTGATTACTGGCAACAGTTTGTAATAGACCAGCAGGTTTCATGTTGGATGCTTTATATCGTTGGCATTCAACACATTTCTTTACGTAGTTTGCGATGTCCTGGCTCTAATACCTGGCCAAAAATATCGATTAACGATACGTGTTGTTGTACGGTCAATTCCATAATGACCAGATGCTGGATCATTGTGGTAAAATTTTAAAATTTTTGGACGTTCATTTTTTAGAATTACCAGTTGACCGTCTTCTGAATCTGCGTCGGGTGTATACCGATATAAAACACCTTCAGTAATTAGATAACCTCTGAAAGTCCAACGTCTGACGTTTTCATGATTATTTTCGAATGAATTTATAATTTCTTTTAATTCATTATCTTTTAATTGTTCCTCACGAACCTGATTCGGACCTTTCCTGGGAAAATCAACCGAAACGTTGCAAATGCTGCATTCACTATTGCTATTTTTATAAAGACTTTCTTGTAAACATGGCGGTCTTGAAAGAAAATCTGCAACATAATTTGCTTTACCCTGAATGTAACCAATTTTAATATTGAACGGTTGCAACAGTAAATTGTGATATCTCCCCCTTCAATATAACTACGAAACTTATTGATGACCCAAACAATTGCTAATGCTTCACGTTCAGTAGTGGAATAATTGCGCTCTGCGTCATTTAACAGTCTGCTGGCATATTCTATTGGATGTTCATTATCTTTCTCCCCCTGCAGCAAAACTCCCCCTATTGCATAGCCACTTGCATCAGTTTTAATTATAAATGGTTGATCTTCACGAGCCTGTTGCAAAACTGGAGCAGAAATTAGCACTTTTTTTTGAAGTTCGAAAGCATTGGTTTGTTCTTCAGTCCATGACCATTTAGCGTCTTTTTTAAGCAGGTTATTCAAAGGTTTGGAAATGTTGGCGTAATTTGGTATAAAACGACGATACCATGATGCTGTTTGTAAGAATGACATAAGTTGTTTCACATTTGTTGGAGCTGGTCGATTCGAAATTGCCGCAGTTTTTTCAGCGTCGACGTGAATACCATCAGTACTTAAGACATGTCCGAGAAATTTTACCTTAGGACAGCAAAATTTACATTTTTCTCTTTTTACCTTAAGTGAAAACTTACGAAATTGACCAAAAACTTTTTCTAAATCTTGAATGTGTTTTTCAAAAGTTTCCGAACAAATGATTATATCATCAATATATGCCAAAATACATACGTCGGAGAATATTGATTATGACTTAAATCGATCAATTAGACGTTGAAAGGTAGCCGGAGCATTACGCAATCCAAATGGCATTCGATTATAGCGGGACATTCCGAAGGGTGTAATGAATGCTGTCTTATCTAAGTCGTTTTTATCAATTTCTATCTGGTAGTATCCCGTTTGCAAGTCAAGCGTTGACATGTAACATGTGCTTTTTGCCTCGTGCAATAAGTCATCAATCCTGGGTAATGGGTATCGATCACGAATGGTGATGGAATTTAGAAGTCGATAATCAATACATACTCTAACATTACCATCTTTTTTGGGTACGACCACCACTGGAGCTGCCCAAGCACTTTCGCATTCCTCTATAACATTTAATTTTAGCATCTTCTGTAATTCTATTTTTAGTTGATTTCTTTTTAAAGGTGATAATCGATAGGGAGTGGTTGCGATAGGCTCATGTTCTTCTGTTTTGATTTTATGAAAGATGTTGGTGTAGTAATTTCATCAAAAATGTCTTTATAGTTTTTTAACATTGCATTTAGTTCATTCTTTTGTAATAAATTGATACCATTGCCTTCATCTTCACGTAAAATAATATCGAGTGCAAAAAAATCTACAGAAAACAATTCAAACAAATTTCTATGAGTTTCACAGTCGAAAAAATCATGCTCTGAATAATCATTATTAACATCAATCATAGAAATATCATTTGATGTTGTTTCGGGAGTGCCTGGAAGCGGACTTATTTTTGGCTGATTTTCTACCCAAGAAATAAACGCAGAAACTTCTTCAACTATCTCTGACTGTGATGATAATGTTTCTGTTTCTATTGTAAAATTTAGTTTTGATTGTTCATTCATTAGACTGTTTTCATTATTTTCGATGGCTTGAAGTACTTTTCTAGCAGGTAAGTTAGTTTGTTGAATATTGGTTGCAGCTATTTGAACTGGTGAACTTGGATTGTGTTTTGAGCATTTCGGCAGTTGGATCTAAAATATCCAGGAGTACCACATCCATAACAAGAAAGCGTTGTTGGTAAGCTATCATTTGACTTTGTTGGCAAATTTGTTGATGCTGGACGACTATCTTTTGTGGTTTGTAGGTTCAACTTATCATTTTTAGCCTTTTTGTTGCATTGGGTAATAGTGTGACCATTTTTACGACAATATGAGCATCTTATTTTACCAGTATCATTTTTTGATGGATTTTCATTATTTGTTATCACCAAACCTTTTTTTGATAATTCTAATTCGGCTAAATTCATTTCAACATTCCTAGCTTCTTTTAATATGTCTTGAAATGTGGTGCATTTATCTCGGGAAATTTTTTCGCGAATACGAAAATGAAGTAGGCCAAATATCATGTTTATTTTGATTTCTTCACTTAATTCATCAGCAAGTTCTGCAAAAAGCGATCGCTTGCCACAAATAAATTGGTCAGTTGGCTCATTTGGTTGTTGTTTTTTTTCGAAAATATTGAAGTAAACTCGCCATGCTAGTCTAGGTGGAGCAAATGCTGATTTGAATAACTTTATTGTACTGTGAAAAGTAATGGCATCGGTTTTAATACCTTGCCACCAATTTGCAGCAAAATCCTCCAGTAATAACGGAATTCCTTTTATAGCATCGGCATCAGAAATGTTTTGTATTTCTTTGTAAACCGTAATTGTTGTTAAGAATTCTTCAAGCTTTAGAGAATCTCGGACTCCTTTAAACCTGGCTGTACATCCTGCAAATGAAGCAGCTGATGTTTTTGGATATGGTACTAGTTGTTCGAGCAATTGCTTAAATTCTTGTTTCTCGAATTCCTTCGGATTCAGCTGCATTTTGATTGAGACAAATTTGCAAAAAAACTAAACAACTTGTACTCAGGACTCGGGAATATCAGGGTCGAGTACCGAGTCCGAGTAACTTTCCAAATACTCGTCAAATCCGAGTCCGAGCCGAATCGAGTCCAGAAACCCTAATTAGTTATGGGGATACTAAGTGAAAACGATATCAACATCTTCGACATCCCTCTTAACAAAAAACCTACAACCCATTCATCTCGTAGGTATAAAAATCATAACAAATGTACGAAAATTCCTACAGAAAACTTAGAGATTTGTCTGTAAAATAGGATTAAAACTAAAAAAAAATGTAATTATTAAATTTAATTTGCTATATAATTATTATTAATTATTAAGCCACTCTTAATCCAATTTTCGTTGCATAAAGACTTCTCGTTCGTATTGAATAATACTTATTTTATTTCTATTCAAAAGTAAAACAATAGAAGTATAACAGGTCAAATTTCTATTTATTCTTTATTAACATCAGGTGATTGAGATTTTTTATTACTAATAAATTTCATTAAATTAAAAAATCAAAAAGAAACCCAATCCTATATTCGCGCCGTGATGGATATAGAAGACCCCGGTGGGGGGTCATACCACAACTATTTTAGTATATTAGACAGAGACAATGGATTTACAGAAACCCCAACAAAACACCGCATTTTGAATGAAAAATAAAGACCCGAACACACCCCTAAAAAATTTAAACATTTTTGTATCATCTAAAGGCATCAAGGGAATTCCATTTTTTATAAATACCTTGTTGGAAAGGATACGTGTTCCCTGGAAGTAAAGGCCCTACTTCCTCAACTTCAAATATTTTCACGCCAAACACGTACCGCTTCAACGTCACACCCATATTTCGTAAATTCCCAGATGTGATAGAACGAGCTTCGGAGATTCGTTTTCAATTCGCACCTCGCGAATGTGGAATGCTCTCCCATTAAAGTTGTTTCCGACAGCTGGAGGACGCTTGATTTACGACTTGCGCCGCTTTAAGAAAAGTGTAAATGATTACCTACTAACTGTCCCACTTTTTAATCCCGTCTAAACTTCCTGTCCTTACTACCAAATCCATACTTCTTATAGTATAAAAGGTATCCCACCTAGCGATTTGGTAACTTTAATAAAAAAAAAAAAAAAATAAATAAATTGTTGAAAATAACAAGAGTATATCGTTTACAAAGAAGGTAACCTCTTAATTTTAGTACAAATTCAACAACAGGCCAACAAGTTTTTGAAAACCAAAATACTACACTTACTTGGTAACTTTTGTAATATTGAAGCATCGTTACATCCTACTCTCAACAATTGGGTTAATTGGAGTTATTTATGCCCCGGTAATTACCGAACTTAACGAAATTTAAGTTGTAGAAGGTATTGCTTACCACGGAGTAGTTAAATTGACAAAATCACAAAATTTGCAAATGGTTCAAATAAAAACACTCCACTACCTATGTTGATTTCTCTTCGTTCTAAATTCCTAGAGAAATCAACAAAGGTTTCATGCTGTGTAAAGTGGAACATTACTTTCCAGAGCCACTCCATTGCAAAAATTGTTTTAAGTTTGGCCACACAAAAAACTCTGCAGAACCGAAATCTGTTCCGAAAGCTTCCACGACCCCGATTCTTGCGAAAAAATTAAATGCACCAACTGGAACAATGAGCACAGCTCTACCAACAAAAAGTGCCCGTCATTTATAAAGCGGAAAGACGTCATTAAATATAAAACAGTTCAAAGATGGTCTTGCAGGAAAGCCCTGGAACATGTCAACTCCTTACCTCTTCCTACTATCATCCTGCCAAAGGATAATATCATAGAACTAAAAATAAAAATAAAAGCGAAACTAAATCGAATAAAGGAAAACACAACTACACTACAAAATTCAACAAACACACAAAATACACAAATCCAAAACCCTTATATAAACTACCACATAATAACAAACCCTCTAAAAAACATGATCGAGAATCAAACTTTAAATACAATTCAACCTTTAAATACAAATCAAACCTTAAATACAACTCAAATAGAACTACATAATCACACAAATATAATCCTAAACAAAGCCACAACGCTTATCTTATCTAACACAAATCTTAATGACGAAAAATTAAACGAAAACACCAACTATGAAACATTCTCCAAAGAGTTTAACATGGACGTTAATGATAATCAAAACTATTATTAAATTCAAAAAGATTATACTTTTCACTCAAAAATATGAATTTAAAAATTCTTCAATGGAACATACCAAATAAAAATTTCTAAATTAAATTTAAGGAAATTATGAACTATCAAGTGATCCGCTAGTAGGGTAGATACTACATTTTTGGAGTTTTGAAGAAATTCAGTTGGCATTACGAAACCCTCATCTGAATTTTTATAAAAAAATGAATTGATTCGAGATTTAAAGCAATGAGAGATTTTGGATAGATTCTCTATTTTGTTAATATTACTACACGTCAAATTTTTGTGGGGAGTTTTCCTAATATGCGATGGCCAGCTTACATAACTAACCTTACAAGTATTATAAAAATTAGGTTAAACTAAATCTAACTGCTTATTTGTTAAAAAAAACTGTAATGAGATGTACTAGCATCATTATCATTACTGTCAGCATTATCGCCATCATTATCAGCTTTATCAGCATCACTTTCAATATTATTAATGGAATCATCATCATCACTCTCAATATCAGCAGCAACTACATTATCACTGCCATATTTCGACTTTTTAGATGGTTGAATATGCTGCAAATTAATGTGACACCTTAGCACATCAGATTTCTAAAATTCCGCAACACAAATTTGACAAACTACACCCTTATTTTGCATTGAAGATTCTTCATTATTGCGAGTATGTTTTCCTCGAACAAGTCGAAGAAGATTATGTTTCAATGTGAATTGTTGACTAAAAATTTTATAAGAAAACGAAATTTTTAAATTTTACACCGAAAATAAGGTTATATTTGAAAACTTTGTACTTAAAAAAAAAGAAATATATTAATTAAAAATAAAAAAGTATGTTATAATACCACAAAATAAAAACCAAATCAAAAAAAAATTTTTTTCTCACTCATCTTTTTAATTTGTAACTTTCTATAAAAATTTCAGCTTATACAATATATAGTTTTTTTCAAGGTAAAATATTTCTTTCAGCTGCCGCCTCCCCCGATAGGGCACCTTTTTCTTTTTTTATTTTTTTTATTTTGCCTTGGCGCGCTTCGCACGATGCGAATGGGACGGGGACTGTTGTGCAGAAATTTACCGGAAAAAAAAAAAAAGTGCCCTAGGGCAGCCGTCCCCCGATACACGAAAAAACTATTAATTTTAAACAACCATAAATTTTCACTAACATTTTTCGCGCCATACATGTGCGCCGTAAATTTTTTTTGCGCCGCAAAAAGCGCCCGGCTAACGGAAAAGGACCATGAAATCTTTTTTTTTTTCCTATATAATTGATAAAATCAAATTTATTTCGAATCTCAAATTACAATCACCAGGTCCATATCTCAAATTAATTTTTTATAATTTAATTACATCAATTACATTTGTCAGCACTTTTACATAATTTGACAATTATTTAGACATTCCCTTAAACATAAAAAATTTTTCTTAACTCGAATCATGTTTGGACAAGTTTTTAAATAACTAATTTTTATTTTTATAATTTAATCTGAAAAAAATCTAAAATCAACATATAACACATTTATTTTTCTTAACACAAAATCAAGTTAGGACATATTTTTGAAAAATAATAATTTTTATTTAATAAAATCAATTCAACCTTTATAAGCATTTTTACAATTATAATTTATACATTTACAATTTCACAATTATTTAAAAATACATAATTATATGATTTACCCTCATTTGTTCGTAATCTTTTCTTCGTAAAACATTTGTTCGTAAACATTTCTTCGTAAAACATTTCTTCGTAAAAACATTTCTTCGTAAAAACATTTCTTCGTAAAACATTTCTTCGTAAAACATTTGTTCGTAAAAACATTTGTTCGTAAAAACATTTGTTCGTAAAAACATTTGTTCGTAAACATTTGTTCGTAAAACATTTGTTCGTAAAACATTTGTTCGTAAAACTTTTGTTCGTAAAACTTTTCTTCGTAAGCTGTTCCATGACTGCATTAGCCAGCATGGCGCGAAGAAATGTTTTACGAACAAATGTTTTACGAACAAATGTTTACGAACAAATGTTTTTACGAACAAATGTTTTACGAACAAATGTTTTTACGAACAAATGTTTTACGAACAAATATTTACGAACAAATGTTTTACGAAGAAAAAATTACGAACAAATGAAGGTCTACCAATTATATATATATAAAAACCTATTAAATATGACTCCACTTAAAACTCTGTGCAATTTTTTGAAGTTTATACTTCTTTAGCGGCGTTGGAAGAAATTTGGTAGATGGTAAAAATCCATTTTCATATAGAATTTTTCTGAGAATCGTCATCATTTTTCTGAGAATCGGCCGTCATCATTTTTCTGAAATATTAAAAAAAAAACAAACCATAATTGGGTGCGAACCTGGCACCTTCAGACTTATTAGTCTGGTGTTCTATCCACTAAGCCATAAAGCCTAAAATCATATAAAGAGTATTCTTCTAAATAATATAAAAATTCAAGTTCAACTTCTGTTTTGTTCTTTAATACGGTTAGTGGAATGAAATAAACGGGTTCATGAATACGATTAGTGGAAGGAAATAAGAGAGAAATTTTTAAAAAATAAACGGGTTCATGAATACGATTAGTGGAAGGAAATAAGAGAGAAATTTTTAAAATAAATTTCGGCGATTTTAATTATTAAAGAAGACAAGTGCTCTTTTATGTTATTTTAGAAAGCTAAAATCATAAGGGCAATATGGCTGAGTGGATAGAATATCGGATTACAATTCTGAAGGTGCCAAGTTCGATCCCCCGATACTGAGAATTTTATGAAATTTTTTTTTTTTTTAATTTTTTTAACATAATAATGTAGTTACGCCAAATACAAAATACCAAAGAGGGAGAGATAATAAATTGGTCAATTATTTTTTGCAGATTGATCTAATTAATTTCCGTAAAGCGTCATAATTTTTAAAGTTAAAATTTTTCTCTTAATTTTAGTATCTGTACTTCGTTTTGGTAAATATTCACAGCTTTTTCGTGCAATCTTATTTTCACAATAGAATTAACATAATCTTGTGATCATTCATAAAAAATTTAGACACCGGATAATAGATATATCACTAAAGTCCCAACTAATTTTCAAACATGTTTTACCACTTACTATGACAAGACAGTTATATGTATATATCAGGGACGAATCCTTCATATATTGAACTTATTGAGTGCTTCCGTAGAAAACATTTTAATATTTAACAAATAAAAACATAGGTTAAAATTTAAATACTGCATTCAATAGAAATTACCCCTATATTACGCTTTATTTACAATAGGTACATATTTTCCTAAAGGCTTCCTAATATTAAGAAAGAATGCAAAATTTTAATTCATTATTATGATTACAAAAAATTTCCCATTCAAAGAGAATTTTGGTATAGATGTCGCTTTTGAATACTGAATTTTCTTCTCATAGTAAAATTTTTGAAATCATTATTTTTTGTATAGAATTTTTATTAACAGCTAAATTTCATAGCAAGCGTTAAACTAAATTTCAATAAAGCAAATAATGATTTCAAATTATGCATTCTCAATAATGTGAAGGGATAAAAATTAAATTCCCTTTAATATCAGAGACACTAAATTTACCGTCTAAATTAGGAAAGGGAATTATGTATAAGAATATGAATAATGAGTGAAGGAAATTTATTATTTGCGCTGAAAAGTATACTAATTTGATTTTGTTTGGTGATTTCAAGATACAATAAGACGATATAATTTTTAAATATTCAAATAATTCAAATTAAATTAACTTTTTTAAGTAAAAAACATTCGGATCAATAATTAACATTAAATGTACCTAAATTAACTTCAAAATAATTAAAATGAACCTATGTATTACAAATCATTTCAATATCTTGCCTTATTTAATATGGTGTTATATCTAAGTATAAAAAATATTAAATTCTATTAGTATGCTTCCGATATTGAAAAACTTACGCTTCGTGCCTGGTATATATGTATTTAAACAAGCATTTGTTAATCCTGTTGTAGTTAATAAGATAATAAACGCTAAAAAAAGTACGAATTTCCCGGGAGAAAAATAAGTAAGAAAAGTGATCACATTTCATTTCATGTTTCATGTTTTTGTTTTATTTTTTTTACAGAGATTATGTAACCACTAAAGTTATAAACATTATATCCTATAAAACAAATTTATAATATTGGACGCACTAAACTCGTTACAAATAATTTTATTAAAGCCTTGAGAAATAACATAGGTATATTTTGGCATTGATAGTATTGATATCGTTATAGGTTTATCATTATAGGTTTTCCCGGCTCAAAATATGCAAAAAAAAAATTTTTCAAAATAGGTAGCTCTGGTGAAATAAAGATTACCAGACCAAAAATTTTGGGTAGGAATTCATAATTATCGTACACTTTTTTAATTTCAAATATATGTATATATAGGGCCCCATATCACAAGCAAAAAAATTACATATTCTACCAATAAAAAATTATGTTCAAAAAAATTATTATGTTCAAAAAAATGAAAAAAAAAATGTATTCATTGGGGAGAATCGAACCTGACACCTTCACTCTTATAGTCCGATGTTCTAGCCACCAAGCCATATAGCCCATATGATTTTGGATTTCTAAAATAAAATAAAAAAATTCTAATAAACAAATGGCCATATAATTTTTGCTTTCTAAAATCATATAAAGAGTTTATTCTTCTAAATAATATAAAAATTCAAGTTCAACTTCTGCTTTGTTTAAGGTTCATGAATACGGTTAGTGGAATGAAATAAACGGGTTCATGAATACGATTAGTGGAAGGAAATAAGAGAGAAATTTTTAAAAAATAAACGGGTTCATGAATACGATTAGTGGAAGGAAATAAGAGAGAAATTTTTAAAATAAATTTCGGCGATTTTAATTATTAAAGAAGACAAGTGCTCTTTTATGTTATTTTAGAAAGCTAAAATCATAAGGGCAATATGGCTGAGTGGATAGAATATCGGATTACAATTCTGAAGGTGCCAAGTTCGATCCCCCGATACTGAGAATTTTATGAAAATTTTTTTTTTTTTAATTTTTTTAACATAATAATGTAGTTACGCCAAATACAAAATACCAAAGAGGGAGAGATAATAAATTGGTCAATTATTTTTTGCAGATTGATCTAATTAATTTCCGTAAAGCGTCATAATTTTTAAAGTTAAAATTTTTCTCTTAATTTTAGTATCTGTACTTCGTTTTGGTAAATATTCACAGCTTTTTCGTGCAATCTTATTTTCACAATAGAATTAACATAATCTTGTGATCATTCATAAAAAATTTAGACACCGGATAATAGATATATCACTAAAGTCCCAACTAATTTTCAAACATGTTTTACCACTTACTATGACAAGACAGTTATATGTATATATCAGGGACGAATCCTTCATATATTGAACTTATTGAGTGCTTCCGTAGAAAACATTTTAATATTTAACAAATAAAAACATAGGTTAAAATTTAAATACTGCATTCAATAGAAATTACCCCTATATTACGCTTTATTTACAATAGGTACATATTTTCCTAAAGGCTTCCTAATATTAAGAAAGAATGCAAAATTTTAATTCATTATTATGATTACAAAAAATTTCCCATTCAAAGAGAATTTTGGTATAGATGTCGCTTTTGAATACTGAAATTTCTTCTCATAGTAAAATTTTTGAAATCATTATTTTTTGTATAGAATTTTTATTAACAGCTAAATTTCATAGCAAGCGTTAAACTAAATTTCAATAAAGCAAATAATGATTTCAAATTATGCATTCTCAATAATGTGAAGGGATAAAAATTAAATTCCCTTTAATATCAGAGACACTAAATTTACCGTCTAAATTAGGAAAGGGAATTATGTATAAGAATATGAATAATGAGTGAAGGAAATTTATTATTTGCGCTGAAAAGTATACTAATTTGATTTTGTTTGGTGATTTCAAGATACAATAAGACGATATAATTTTTAAATATTCAAATAATTCAAATTAAATTAACTTTTTTAAGTAAAAAACATTCGGATCAATAATTAACATTAAATGTACCTAAATTAACTTCAAAATAATTAAAATGAACCTATGTATTACAAATCATTTCAATATCTTGCCTTATTTAATATGGTGTTATATCTAAGTATAAAAAATATTAAATTCTATTAGTATGCTTCCGATATTGAAAAACTTACGCTTCGTGCCTGGTATATATGTATTTAAACAAGCATTTGTTAATCCTGTTGTAGTTAATAAGATAATAAACGCTAAAAAAAGTACGAATTTCCCGGGAGAAAAATAAGTAAGAAAAGTGATCACATTTCATTTCATGTTTCATGTTTTTGTTTTATTTTTTTTACAGAGATTATGTAACCACTAAAGTTATAAACATTATATCCTATAAAACAAATTTATAATATTGGACGCACTAAACTCGTTACAAATAATTTTATTAAAGCCTTGAGAAATAACATAGGTATATTTTGGCATTGATAGTATTGATATCGTTATAGGTTTATCATTATAGGTTTTCCCGGCTCAAAATATGCAAAAAAAAAATTTTTCAAAATAGGTAGCTCTGGTGAAATAAAGATTACCAGACCAAAAATTTTGGGTAGGAATTCATAATTATCGTACACTTTTTTAATTTCAAATATATGTATATATAGGGCCCCATATCACAAGCAAAAAAATTACATATTCTACCAATAAAAAATTATGTTCAAAAAAATTATTATGTTCAAAAAAATGAAAAAAAAAATGTATTCATTGGGGAGAATCGAACCTGACACCTTCACTCTTATAGTCCGATGTTCTAGCCACCAAGCCATATAGCCCATATGATTTTGGATTTCTAAAATAAAATAAAAAAATTCTAATAAACAAATGGCCATATAATTTTTGCTTTCTAAAATCATATAAAGAGTTTATTCTTCTAAATAATATAAAAATTCAAGTTCAACTTCTGCTTTGTTTAAGGTTCATGAATACGGTTAGTGGAATGAAATAAACGGGTTCATGAATACGATTAGTGGAAGGAAATAAGAGAGAAATTTTTAAAAAATAAACGGGTTCATGAATACGATTAGTGGAAGGAAATAAGAGAGAAATTTTTAAAATAAATTTCGGCGATTTTAATTATTAAAGAAGACAAGTGCTCTTTTATGTTATTTTAGAAAGCTAAAATCATAAGGGCAATATGGCTGAGTGGATAGAATATCGGATTACAATTCTGAAGGTGCCAAGTTCGATCCCCCGATACTGAGAATTTTATGAAAATTTTTTTTTTTTTAATTTTTTTAACATAATAATGTAGTTACGCCAAATACAAAATACCAAAGAGGGAGAGATAATAAATTGGTCAATTATTTTTTGCAGATTGATCTAATTAATTTCCGTAAAGCGTCATAATTTTTAAAGTTAAAATTTTTCTCTTAATTTTAGTATCTGTACTTCGTTTTGGTAAATATTCACAGCTTTTTCGTGCAATCTTATTTTCACAATAGAATTAACATAATCTTGTGATCATTCATAAAAAATTTAGACACCGGATAATAGATATATCACTAAAGTCCCAACTAATTTTCAAACATGTTTTACCACTTACTATGACAAGACAGTTATATGTATATATCAGGGACGAATCCTTCATATATTGAACTTATTGAGTGCTTCCGTAGAAAACATTTTAATATTTAACAAATAAAAACATAGGTTAAAATTTAAATACTGCATTCAATAGAAATTACCCCTATATTACGCTTTATTTACAATAGGTACATATTTTCCTAAAGGCTTCCTAATATTAAGAAAGAATGCAAAATTTTAATTCATTATTATGATTACAAAAAATTTCCCATTCAAAGAGAATTTTGGTATAGATGTCGCTTTTGAATACTGAAATTTCTTCTCATAGTAAAATTTTTGAAATCATTATTTTTTGTATAGAATTTTTATTAACAGCTAAATTTCATAGCAAGCGTTAAACTAAATTTCAATAAAGCAAATAATGATTTCAAATTATGCATTCTCAATAATGTGAAGGGATAAAAATTAAATTCCCTTTAATATCAGAGACACTAAATTTACCGTCTAAATTAGGAAAGGGAATTATGTATAAGAATATGAATAATGAGTGAAGGAAATTTATTATTTGCGCTGAAAAGTATACTAATTTGATTTTGTTTGGTGATTTCAAGATACAATAAGACGATATAATTTTTAAATATTCAAATAATTCAAATTAAATTAACTTTTTTAAGTAAAAAACATTCGGATCAATAATTAACATTAAATGTACCTAAATTAACTTCAAAATAATTAAAATGAACCTATGTATTACAAATCATTTCAATATCTTGCCTTATTTAATATGGTGTTATATCTAAGTATAAAAAATATTAAATTCTATTAGTATGCTTCCGATATTGAAAAACTTACGCTTCGTGCCTGGTATATATGTATTTAAACAAGCATTTGTTAATCCTGTTGTAGTTAATAAGATAATAAACGCTAAAAAAAGTACGAATTTCCCGGGAGAAAAATAAGTAAGAAAAGTGATCACATTTCATTTCATGTTTCATGTTTTTGTTTTATTTTTTTTACAGAGATTATGTAACCACTAAAGTTATAAACATTATATCCTATAAAACAAATTTATAATATTGGACGCACTAAACTCGTTACAAATAATTTTATTAAAGCCTTGAGAAATAACATAGGTATATTTTGGCATTGATAGTATTGATATCGTTATAGGTTTATCATTATAGGTTTTCCCGGCTCAAAATATGCAAAAAAAAAATTTTTCAAAATAGGTAGCTCTGGTGAAATAAAGATTACCAGACCAAAAATTTTGGGTAGGAATTCATAATTATCGTACACTTTTTTAATTTCAAATATATGTATATATAGGGCCCCATATCACAAGCAAAAAAATTACATATTCTACCAATAAAAAATTATGTTCAAAAAAATTATTATGTTCAAAAAAATGAAAAAAAAAATGTATTCATTGGGGAGAATCGAACCTGACACCTTCACTCTTATAGTCCGATGTTCTAGCCACCAAGCCATATAGCCCATATGATTTTGGATTTCTAAAATAAAATAAAAAAATTCTAATAAACAAATGGCCATATAATTTTTGCTTTCTAAAATCATATAAAGAGTTTATTCTTCTAAATAATATAAAAATTCAAGTTCAACTTCTGCTTTGTTTAAGGTTCATGAATACGGTTAGTGGAATGAAATAAACGGGTTCATGAATACGATTAGTGGAAGGAAATAAGAGAGAAATTTTTAAAAAATAAACGGGTTCATGAATACGATTAGTGGAAGGAAATAAGAGAGAAATTTTTAAAATAAATTCCGGCGATTTTAATTATTAAAGAAGACAATGCTCTTTTATGTTATTTTAGAAAGCTGAAATCATAAGGGCAATATGGCTGAGTGGATAGAATATCGGATTACAATTCTGAAGGTGCCAAGTTCGATCCCCGATACTGAGAATTTTATGAAAATTTTTTTTTTTTTAATTTTTTTAACATAATAATGTAGTTACGCCAAATACAAAATACCAAAGAGGGAGAGATAATAAATTGGTCAATTAATTTTTGCAGATTGATCTAATTAATTTCCGTAAAGCGTCATAATTTTTAAAGTTAAAATTTTTCTCTTAATTTAAGTATCTGTACTTCGTTTTGGTAAATATTCACAGCTTTTTCGTGCAATCTTATTTTCACAATAGAATTAACATAATCTTGTGATCATTCATAAAAAATTTAGACACCGGATAATAATATTTATAAATATTAAATAAATAATGGTTATATTAAATAATTTATATAAATAAATAATTAATTTGATAGTTTAAGGGAGCTATCAATAATTATTTGTAGATTTTTATGTGAGGAGAAAAGGTACTAAAATTTGTTATTATTTAAATTGTATTAATTAATTATTCTTTGATTTTTAATTTTATTTAATTAATGAAAATAGTATTATTTTATTTTTATTAGGTTATTAATTAAATTATTATATTATGTAAAAAAATATTATTTACAATTTATAAAAATAATTTATTTTTAATTGATAATTTTTAGTTATTTTAAATAATATTTATAAATATTAAATAAATAATGGTTATATTAAATAATTTATATAAATAAATAATTAATTTGATAGTTTAAGGGAGCTATCAATAATTATTTGTAGATTTTTATGTGAGGAGAAAAGGTACTAAAATTTGTTATTATTTAAATTGTATTAATTAATTATTCTTTGATTTTTAATTTTATTTAATTAATGAAAATAGTATTATTTTATTTTTATTAGGTTATTAATTAAATTATTATATTATGTAAAAAAATATTATTTACAATTTATAAAAATAATTTATTTTTAATTGATAATTTTTAGTTATTTTAAATAATATTTATAAATATTAAACAAATAATGGTTATATTAAATAATTTATATAAATAAATAATTAATTTGATAGTTTAAGGGAGCTATTAATAATTATTTGTAGATTTTTATGTGAGGAGAAAAGGTACTAAAATTTGTTATTATTTAAATTGTATTAATTAATTATTCTTTGATTTTTAATTTTATTTAATTAATGAAAATAGTATTATTTTATTTTTATTAGGTTATTAATTAAATTATTATATTATGTAAAAAAATATTATTTACAATTTATAAAAATAATTTATTTTTAATTGATAATTTTTGGTTATTTTAAATAATATTTATAAATATTAAATAAATAATGGTTATATTAAATAATTTATATAAATAAATAATAAATTTGATAGTTTAAGGGAGCTATCAATAATTATTTGTAGATTTTTATGTGAGGAGAAAAGGTACTAAAATTGGTTATTATTTAAATTGTATTAATTAATTATTCTTTGATTTTTAATTTTATTTAATTAATGAAAATAGTATTATTTTATTTTTATTAGGTTATTAATTAAATTATTATATTATGTAAAAAAATATTATTTACAATTTATAAAAATAATTTATTTTTAATTGATAATTTTTAGTTATTTTAAATAATATTTATAAATATTAAATAAATAGTAATTATATTAAATTCTTATTATAAAGTTTTATTTTGGCTTATATATTTGTTATTAGTTTATTTTATATGTAAATTTTTGTGTTTGTTGGTAATTATCTAAAAGATTATTATTTTAATTAGCAATAATTAATATTATTTTTTATTAAAGAAATTTATAGATAGTAATATTTATAATATTGATAAATTTTGTGCCAGCAATCGCGGTTATACAAAAAATATAAATAAATTTAGTTAATAAAAGTTAATTGTATATTAAAAAAATTTTAGAAATAATTTTATTAGGTGAAATTTTAAAATTAAGTATTAAAATTTATTTAAAATTAATGAAGCTTAAAACCTTTAAATTTAAACTGGGATTAGATACCCTATTATTTAAAATGTATTTATAAAATATTTAAGTAGTATTAGTTATATTCTTAAAACTTAAAGAATTTGGCGGTATTTTAGTCTGTTCAGAGGAACCTGTTTTGTAATTGATAATCCACATTGTATCTTACTTAATTTTGTTTTTCAGCTTGTATATCGCTGTTATAGAATATTTTATAAGAAAGTTAATTTTCAATAAATTTAATTAAATTTAATATCAAGTCAAGGTGCAGCTAATAATTAAGTATTTAATGGGTTACAATAAAATTATTTTTAATGGATTTATTATTAAATATATAAATGAAAATGGATTTGAAAGTAAATTCTTATAGATTAAAGTTTTGATTTTAGCTCTAAAATATGTACACATCGCCCGTCGCTCTTATTGTTTATTAAAATAAGATAAGTCGTAACATAGTAGGAATACTGGAAAGAGTTTCTAGAATGATAATTTAAAGCTTTAATTAAGTTTTTCATTTACATTGAAAAGATTATTGTGTAAATCAATATAAATTAATCAGTTTTTATTTATTAATAGGTTTATAGAAAGTTTTATTTAGTTATTAAAAATAATTATATCATTATATTGTTTTATTATTGTTTAAAGAAAAAATAAATTTAATTATAGTTAATTAGTATTGTAAAAGAATATTGAAATAAATTGAAAAATTATTGAAATAAAAGAAAATTTAATTTATTGTATCTTGTGTATCAGAGTTTATCAAATAAAAAATAATAAATATTATTTTTCTCGATTTTAAAAGAGTTAAAAAATTATTATATATAATGTTATAAAATTATTATAAATAATTTTTTGGAAATTAAAAGTTATTCGGTTTTAAATATATCTAGTTTTTTCATAAATAAATTTAATTTAGTTTTTATTTAATATTGTGTTAATTAATATAAATATAATATTTAATGTATATTTTATATTGTATTTATATATTATGAATTTAATTTTTTAATTATATATTGTTAAAAAGTAATATTTTATGGGATAAGCTATAAAATAAATTAATATAAATTGATTTATAATATAATAATAAATAATATGCTTAGAAATAGTAATTGTTAGAAAATATTTTATAATTTATTTATTTATTAAAATTATTTAGTTAATTTTAATTTTTTTATGAAAATTTTTATTTTTATTTTAAAAATAAAGTAATAATGATAGAATTAGTATATTTTTATTGTATAAATATTTTTGAATGAAAAGTTTATTTAAAAAACTCGGCAATATAATACTCGCTTGTTTAACAAAAACATGTCTTTTTGATATTATATAAAAAGTCTAATCTGCCCTCTGATTTTTAATTAAATGGCCGCAGTATTTTAACTGTGCAAAGGTAGCATAATCATTAGTTTTTTAATTGAAAGCTTGTATGAATGATTGGACGTGGTATTAACTGTTTCATTTGAATTTTTAGTAGAATTTTATTTTTTAATAAAAAAGTTAAAATAAATTTAAAAGACGAGAAGACCCTATAAATCTTAATAATTTATTTATTATAGTTATTTAGATTATTTAAAGTATAATATTTGAAGTTATTTTATTGGGGTGATATTAAAATTTAATAAACTTTTAGTTAAATTAAACATAAATTTATGATTTTTTGATCCATTATTAATGATTAAAAATTTAAGTTACTTTAGGGATAACAGCGTAATTTTTTCAGAGAGTTCATATCGATAAAAAAGATTGCGACCTCGATGTTGGATTAAGAGATAAAATTAGGCGTAGTAGTTTATTTTTTGAGTCTGTTCGACTTTTAAATTCTTACATGATCTGAGTTCAAACCGGCGTGAGCCAGGTTGGTTTCTATCTTTAATAAAATAGAATATTTTAGTACGAAAGGACCAAATATTAGAATAATAAATTTTGATATTGTATAAAATTAATATTGTACTATTTTGGCAGATTAGTGCAATAAATTTAGATTTTATTTATATAGTATAGTATACTATAAATAGTATTGATTTTACAAGAGTTAATTTTGAATTTAGTAAGAGGATTACTATTAATTATTTGTGTCTTAGTAGGTGTAGCTTTTTTGACTTTGTTAGAGCGCAGGGTATTAGGTTATATCCAGATTCGTAAAGGTCCTAATAAGGTAGGATTGATAGGTATTCCTCAACCATTTTGTGATGCAATTAAATTATTTACTAAAGAACAGACTTATCCTTTATTATCTAATTATATTTCTTATTATTTTTCTCCTATTTTTTCTTTATTTTTATCTTTAATTGTTTGAATATGTATTCCTTTCTTATTTAAATTGTATTCTTTTAATTTAGGATTATTATTTTTTTTATCTTGTACAAGATTGGGGGTGTATACAGTAATAGTTGTAATAGACACCGGATAATAGGTATATCACTAAAGTCCCAACTAATTTTCAAACATGTTTTACCACTTACTATGACAAGACAGTTATATGTATATATGTATTTAAACAAGCATTTGTTAATCCTGTTGTAGTTAATAAGATAATAAACGCTAAAAAAAGTACGAATTTCCCGGGAGAAAAATAAGTAAGAAAAGTGATCACATTTCATTTCATGTTTCATGTTTCATGTTTTTGTTTTATTTTTTTACAGAGATCATGTAACCACTAAAGTTATAAACATTATATCCTATAAAACAAATTTATAATATTGGACGCACTAAACTCGTTACAAATAATTTTATTAAAGCCTTGAGAAACAACATAGGTATATTTTGGCATTGATAGTATACCCAACTAGCAGATTATTCTTGTAAATAAGTGTTATACCACTTATAAGCTGTATAAGATTCTAGTAAGATGATTCGTGATACTGAATCATAGTGATCTTGTTATGCAACATTTATAAGAATTCTATTTCATCAAAAACTCTTAATGCCGGTTTCAGTCTTCCTATTAGAATTTATCTTATCCCAAAATTCTTCTTCTCTTTTACTTTTTACACATGAGTAAAAAGGAAAAAAAATGTTCTTTAATGCGGACCGTGATCCTGCTATTAGCTTTTATTTTCATAACAAAACTATTTTTTCGCTCTTTTACTTCGTACAAATGAGTAAAAAGGAAAAAAAAAAGTTCTTTAATGCCGGCCGTGATCCTGCTATTAGTTTTTATTTATATAACAGAACTATTTTTTTTCTCTTTTACTTCGTTCTATGAGAAAAGAGGAAAAAAAAAGATCTTTAATGCCGGCCGTGATCCTGCTATTAGCTTTTATGAGGAAAAAAGACAAAAATAGTTTGATGCGTATTAGCCGTATGCTTTTAAAAATAAAAACAAAAATGATTTAAATTCCGTGTTACCAGGTTATTGCACTAATCCCCTAACAATATAAATATAACAAGGACTTGAGAGAGTTTATTGTTTGCGGAAATATTACTTTGACTTCCTTAACGTTGATTTTTTAATTATATTTTTGCGCTAATTCTTTGCAGACTCATGATTTTAAAATGATGCACTTATTGTACGGAAATAGAAAATTATTGTGTAGACGATGTTGATAAGAATACATTTCAATATTTGCCTCCGAAAGGGTTGGAAGGGTCAAATGGTCCGGAAAAAGAAAAGAGTATGATGATCGGAAAATCAACCTAAAGGATTTTTTAGTTAGACTTATACTTGGGTGAAATATGTGAGAAGTTTTGCCCGGATAATTATTATTTTCTAAATTTTTGCGTTGTTAACAAAATAATATTCAATTCAATTCAATTCAATTTTTATTAAACGAGTGTATACAAATTTAATTAATTTTTTCAGAGTTTTAGATACATTTCTATCTTTACAACTTTAAAATTTTTTTTTTAATATTTTATACTAGGATATTTATGTATTTGACATTTTATTTTAAGGAGAAAATTTTTATTTTTAAAAACCTTATTTGTAATTTCTTAACCTAGTAAATAACAAAATAAAAAATAAAATAAAAAATAAATAAAAAAAGAGAAAAAACTATGACTATAAACCTAAGCCTAATTTACCTAAATAGGTCATTTATTAGCGGATTACTAGAAATTTCACATTTTTCTGTGAATTTTAATGCATTTTTTTCTATTTTTTCGTATAAAAGTTTTGAATTTGCTAATTCATGCAAAAAATAATATTTATTTCGAGAAATAAAATCAAACTACTGACTGAGAATTTAATATCATTCTTTATCGTAAGGTTGACTTTTTAATACCTTCCGTTTCGTCTAAAAATTAGTGTTTTCAACCCGGGTACCCGGGTGTCGGGTACCCGCAAATTTGACCATTATTTCGGGTATTTCAAAACCCGGGTAGTAACATCGGGTATCCGGGTATCAAAGTTTTGAAATTCAAACAGCAAATTTCAAAACCAAATTGCACAGTTATAGGCGAGCTTAAAAAATAATTTCGCATTCGAAAATTTGAAATATTGTTTTACATGTTACATGTTACATGTTTTATAAGTTGGCCGTGTCCGAAATAAATTAATGCCCAGTAAATATTTGTTCACCAGGATATTTAATCGGTTGTGTTTTGGCCGTTTTTACTGGGTTTGTCTATATATTCGTTTCAGTTTATCCTCATTCCACAATTAAAAACAAAAAAAATTTGAAATTTTGTTCAAATCTTATCAGTTCCTTTGAAATTTTAATGAACGCGTGTTGTTGTTAAAATTGAGAAAGATACATGCGTTTTTAAAATAAAAAATTAAAAATGATTAAAAAAATTTATAAAAAAAAATTAATTTTTAATTAAAGTACTTAACAAGTAAAAAAAAAATTAATAAAAAAAAATGCATTTTTAATTAAACTTAACAAATAAAAAAAATTTCAAATTTCAATAAAGTATTGTAAATAAAATTTTGCTTTTTTATAAATCAACATTTATTTTATTAATTTTTAGTTTTTTTTTTATTTTTGTTATATTACAAGAGATAGAATATATTATAAATAAAACTAATAAAAACAATTTTAGCTTTTTATTATTTTTAGAAAGAATTTGAGAAAATTTTAAGAAATCTTTCAGGAAGAAGCCCTTATATTTAAAAAAACCATATTTGTGGAGAAGCCACTAATTTAATTTACTTTTATTTCATTTCGTTTCGTTTCTTTTTTATTGAATGATCAGGTAATGATACCTGCTAGAAGCGAACGCATGTATGAAAATTTTCATAGACTACCCGGTGCCAATATCAGGTAATCACTGGGTTTCTCTAACCTAATATTAACTGGGTTTTCACCTATAAAATATTTACTGGGTGCTTAATTGAATTATTTTTATTTCAAAAACATAAAAAAAAAATAGAATGTGTTTTTCTGAAAAAAATATTCTTTGTGCTTTTGATTAATCAAAATACTGCTGAGCTGAGGAAGTGAAATTAAAAATCGTAAGTGAAGAAAAATTATACAAATTGATGTTGTGCGTTCGATTGAATTTTTTGTCTTTGCATCTTGTAAAATGTCTTGAGTCTGGAATTACTTTGAGAAATTAACATCCACTGAAACACTCGTAGCGTGTTTTTTCCATTGCTGGAATATTTTGTAGTAAATTAAGAAATAAAATGAGCGCAGATACATTAAATGCTTTAATTTTTAGAAAATATTATTTTCTTAATAAACAAAAAATTTAAATTATTAATGGGTTTTTTTCCAGTTTTTTTTGTAATATTTCTTAATACCCGGGTAACCCGGGCTACCCGAAAACTTTGAAATATTACAACT
This sequence comes from Hybos culiciformis, assembly GCA_964007475.1. Lineage (NCBI taxonomy): Eukaryota > Metazoa > Arthropoda > Insecta > Diptera > Hybotidae > Hybos > Hybos culiciformis. Next base: position 78,667,659 of record OZ023273.1, read on the forward strand.
CGAGTACCCGGGTACTTTTATTTCCGGGTATTTGCAAACACTACTAAAAATCCGCAGATTTATCCTTGCTAATTGCATAATACCTATAGAGCTCCAAAATGTTCCTTTAAATTATCTAGAAACATGGCAATACAGACAGGTTGTGAACCATTTTAGTTTTTTTTGTTCGTGTGATAAAAAAGTTATAGTGAATGATACCAGTGAATAGTTTTGCTTCACTAGATTAAAAAAAAAATTCCAATCAAATAAAGAAAATTCATTTTTGATTAATTTTTGCTTCAAAAATGAAAAACCGACTATTTCATTTTTTTATTTATTATTTTATAGTTTCACAAAATTAAATTAATTTTTATCCCTATTAAACATTTTTTTTGGGGGTTGGACATTTGTCCGCGGAAGCGGAACATTTGTCCGCGATTTGTTTTTGTATCGCGGACATAAAAATGACATTTGTCCGCGATTCGAAATGTCTTTTGTCCCGCTAAAAATCTGAAAAATCTATCGCGGACAAATGACAGTTTGCAAAATGACATTTGTCCGCGAAGTTTTCCATACAAATTTCATCGCGTACAATGTCACGGCGCCATTTTTTTTGGTGTTTTATAACAATTGAAAAAATTAAAAATAATACTTATCCCTAAAAATAAAAATCAATAAACAAAACTTCAGTCACTTCAAAACAGGAAATAATTTAAAATTTTGGGATTTTTCTATAAAATTTCTTAAAAATCTCATAGGTTATCCGAATATAGGAATAAAATACTTTATGGAAATTCAACTTATTTAAACGCACAATGTGTTTGGGAGAACTAAATATTTTATTCTTTGGCAAATTTTTAATTCTTTTTGAAAAAATCTATGAATTCAAAAACTACATAAAAAATAAAAAGAATAGAACATCAGTTAAATTTTATTTATATCTGCCATGGCAAACTACATTTTGCTCATACTTTGCTTATATGAGTTTAAAATGTATGAAAATATTAACAAATTTAATGCCTTTTCTAATTTAAAATTATTTAAATATCAAAAATTTCACTAGGTTTTCATATTTATCAATCCTGAAATATAAAAAATTGCATTATTTTTTCAATTGCATGAAAAAAAAAATGTCTATTTAATTTTTTTCAACAATTACAATAGTTTTTATTATAAATACATAATTTAATACACATTTAAAAATTAAAATGTGCGCAAGTTAAGTTAAATACAAATACATTTATTTTATTATTACATATACCCATCGTAATATTTATTTATTATATTTTATTTCTTTTCCTTTTCTTTTCACTATTTTTTTTTTATATATATTTATGCACTTCTTTTTTATCGCTGTCCTTCTCTTTTCTTTCATAAAAAAAGTGTTATACAGGCTAATAATGGGAATAGTTACAGAATTCGAGAATGTTATTAGCCACCTACTAACCCGTTTGTAAATACTTATATAACAAATTATACTTATAATTTTCGCCACTTTTGAGGTAATAACAGAATTCTTGCTACTTAATAGATAGTTACTAGAATACATAAGCTTTCTACTAAAAGAATCGAATTCTCTTATAGAGCTAATTTGCTAGTTGGGTAGATATCGATCAAGTAATTTATCATTATAGGTTTTCCCGGCTCAAAATATGCAAAACAAAAAACACGAAGCAGTCATAGAACTGCCTACAGAAGTTTATACTTAAGATTTAAACTATGAAATAACAGTGGCTACAAATAATGGACTGCTTTTGGACTGATGGACCGATTTTTATTTTAATTTACATTTTGTACTGAGCAGCCCATCATTTGTAGCCACTGTTATTCATAGTTTTTTTCATAGTTTTTAAATCTTTAAGTATAAACTTCTGTAGGCAGTTCTATGACTGCTTCGTGTGTTTTTTAATCCACTTAAATTTGCTCAAATAATCCACTTAAAATCCGCTTCAATAATACACTAAAAAATTCACCTAAATAATCCACTTAAATAATCCACTTAAAAATTCACCTTAATAATCCGCATAAAAAATTCACCTTAATAATCACTTAATGTAACAGCTGACAAAATCCCATTGAGGTTGTTACTAAGAGGGCTGTAAAGTTTCAAATTCAAGAATGGCAATCTCCAAAAGCATTGATATTAATAGCAGTTATTTCAGATAATATAGAGCTGAATATTATTTAGATTTGTAGCTATGTGAGGTATTCTGAAGAGTAAGCAGAATGAAGTAAACATTCAATATTTATAGCACATGTGCAGGTAGATAATTTAGATAGAAAAGGAAGGAGTATTTTTAGGAAATAATATAGGAAATATTCAGGGAGATAATTAGGAAAATATATAAAAGATTTCAATAGATAATATAAAAAGAATTTAAAATTCATTCGCTATATAGTCATTGCGAAGTAAAGATGTGCAACAAAGTGTTGGTTGAATTTCTTGGTGTTGTTTAAAATTAAAAGTAAAATTAGTAAGTTTTACATTAAAAAATTCACCTTACTAATCCGCTTAAATAATCCACTTAAATAATCCGCTTAAATAATCCACTTAAATAATCTACTTAAATACTCCTCTTAAATAATCCGCTCAAACTCCGCAAAAATTCAGTTAAAATCCGCTTAAAACCCGTTTAAATAATCCGCCCATTGGTCCAGAACTCTCATAAACTATCTACTAAAACCTGTTAAAGAAATCATATTTTTTAATGAAAAAATAAATCGAAAAGTTTTCTCAACGAAAAAAAAAAATTCAATCCGACTGCAATAGAATCGCAGAAACGCAAAATATTAAAAAAAACTTTTTTTGTCTCTAAAAGACATTTTTAAACTTTCCCGGAATGAGCTACGAAAAATTAATTGTTGATTAATTATCGTTTATTTTGAATTTGAATAAAAACAATGTATATGAAAAAAAGGGTCGAATGAAGGAAATATTTTAGAAGTATATACTTTCAATTCAATTCGTGATTACATGAGTGAATTCAATACTTGTATAATAAATTGTATAAGCAAATAATATTACATTCACACCCATATAATCAAATTTATATAACAAATTTCAATTATAGAAATAATTAAAGTTAAAAATTCCCTTGTAAATTTTATGTGTTTAACTTTAATCTTCGTTAGTATGACAGTAGGGTAGCATTTAATATTAGAAAAGAAGATATTTGAATTATTTAGTTATGTTATTAGTACAATAAAATGTTTTAGATATCTATTTTTTATTGAACATTAACTTTAAAATTAACCGATGAACTAAAAAAATAAATGTTTCCAAAGATTACAAGTCACATTCAATTTATTTCGTTAGTTCGTTTATTCGGTAATATTTGTATATAAAGATAATTTTTTTCGTGGTTCTAAGTTTAAGTCGTTGAATTGATTCCAATTAATTTTTTTAGTTGTTCACGAACGTGAAAATTGAACAATATTTTGGGCTCCGTGAATTATCGCATAATGTCATATCACATAATTTTTAAAATGACTTATCGCATAAATTTTTTTTATGAGATAATTCATTTAAAAACGAAATAGCACATAAATTGAAAAATGAATTATCTCATAAAAAATTATTTTTATGTGATAATTCACTTTAAAATGAATTTGTACATAAATTAAAAAATGAACCCCCTAGGGCTTTTTTTTTTGGCGCGCTTCGCGCGAAGCGAATGGGACGCGGTAATTACTGGAAGTACATGAATTATCTCATAAAAAAAATATGTGATAATTAATTCATTTTAAAAATTATGTGATATGTCATTATGCGATAATTGACGGAGTCATTATTTGTGCACTAATTCGTTTGAATACGAATTAGCGCATAAATTTGCATTTTTAAAATTTATGCACTAATTCGTAAAAAAACGAATTATCACATAAAATGTGTTTTTTGGTTTTTATGTGATAATTCATTTGAAAACGAAATAGCACATAAATTCTAAAACGAATTATCGCATAAAAAAATTTTAACGAAAATTTTATGCACTAATTCATTTAAAAACGAATTATCACATAAACTTTATGAGATAATTCATTTATTTTCAAATTCATTTTGGTTTTATGTGATAATTCGTTTTTAAATGAATTACTGCATAATCTCATACAAATCGATTTTTATGCGATAATTCGTCTCACCATATTTTGAACCTCGATCAGTGAAAAAGAACAAAAAACGAAATTTCCCACCACTGCTCTTAAAAATTAATAAAACAATAGTAGTTTTCCTCTCCTGAAGTTTTTTAATAAAAATTCGCAAATGTATATATTGTTAGTGTAATTAAACCACTAATTTTTTTTCTCTCTCGAAAAAAAAAAAAAAAAGTTGTCATGAAAATGTGTACTTTTTTTTTGTAATTTTTATTCAAGAAAAACAAAGGTTTTCAGGAGAAGCACTTATTTTCAAAAATTATTTAATTTTTTTTTTTATTGTATTTAAAAATAATTTTCTTCATGGCCCGAACTGAACACAAAATGCGACTCTTAATACAGAAACTTTGGGTTTAAAGAAAAAAATGTATAATATTTATATAGAACGGATAAATTCAAAATTTATCCATCTGGAGTCTGGACTATATAGTTATCTGAAAATATGACATAAAAATATAAAAATCATATAATGCATGTTATTTATTTTTCTTAACAAAGACGATGTCTGATACCCGAAAAACAAAAAAAATTTAATAACTGATTTAAACAAACCCTAATAGGTTTTCTTTTTTCTTAAAACGAATTCTAGATTACAACAAATGTTAAGAAAATTTGTTATTACAACGAGTTGTGTATACACAAAAACACATAGACACGAGTGAATACTTATATCACGAGACCCTTAGGTCGAGTGATATAATATTGACAAGTGTCCATGTGTTTGTGTGTATATACACAACGAGCTGTATAACAAATTTGATTAACATGTTTTGGTTACTTTTTTAATGTGCATGTGAGAGGTAGTTAAAATCAATACATTTCCAATGCAAAAAATAGACAAAAGTTCAAAATGAAAAAAGTAAATAAAATTTACTTAATACGAAGAATGTAAATAAAATTTACTTAATTAAATAATTACATATGTATTGCCGCATGTTATGCCGCATTTACCGAGCTGAAGTTACGATTGTAATACAACTTACCGATCACATGCACATTAAAATATTTTAACAATACAATATATTTATACAAACACTGCAGGTATTTGTATTAATTAAACATTTTTTCTGTTGTACTGTTCTACTTTTAGTTCATAGGTATAAATTTTTTTTTGTTGATATTTTCGTTATAGACATTAAAAACATTTTAAGTTGAGTCATTAGCGCAACAAATCTTATACAATATGAATTTTATATAAATATCTTTAGAGTAAATAAAAAGTTTTTTATCTATACAAACAATTAAATTTTTGTTACATAAAATTTAAGCAGAAAAAATAATTTAATACGTAATCTGCTATTATAAATTTTGTTATTTTTTTTAATCATTGAACAAACTTTCCGTATTTTTGTTAAGAGCCCAACATTATCATTTCTCCTTTCCAAACGATATGGATCTTTTTGCACTTGTATTAAGTTATGGAATTGTTCTACCTTGTAAGTTGGAGCTACTGTGACACAAGGAGCAGAAGAAATTTTCTTTACGTACAGATCTATCGATTCATTTATCAAAATCGAAATTAAAAAAAAACGGGTTAAGCGAAAATTTACTTCGGCATATAATTAAATGGTTGAATATAAATATGTATACTCAAGATCGACATAAACTTCAAGTTCTGTACAAAAAACAAAAACTAACTTATTTAAAGTATCTCGTAGGCATAAAAATCTAACAAAATGTATGAAACAAACTATTAAAAATTCCTAAATAAAACTCAAAAATTGTTCTGTAAAATACGAATAAAGTAAAAAAAAAACATTATTTCATTATTAAATTCAATTTATTATATAATTAATATTATTCTTAAAAAAAAATCTATTGCATTGAATAAAAAATTTGTTTTAATCCCTTTTTTAAAATCAATTTGAAATTTTTTAGTACATGTTTTGATATAAAATGTATTTTTTTCTTGATATTTACGTCGAAATTACTTTCATGAAAAAAAAAAATTAAAAAATTTAGAAGCTTCAGTGAAAAGTTTTTAAAATGTCAAATACCGTTTTATATTCTTGTTTTATCTAAAAATAAATATTTTACCGTTATTCTGTATTTATGATAAAATTATCACCAAACAAATACAATTATGATTACAATATGTCATCACAGATGACATTTTCTCATCGTTATTAAAAAAAAAGAAGATATTTAATTTCAGTAAATCTTATAATTCTATGTTATTCATATCGGTGCGAATTTCATATTTTTTTTATAAAATTAATAATAATTTTTCTTGAAAACATATATAACATTTTACAATTATTATTGTTATAGATTAAAAATTATATGCAAAAAAATAATTTAAAACTTATTATACAAACAGTTTTATAATTTGTCAAGTAAAATTTTGTCATATTGAAGAGTTGTACTCGTATAATAATGGTTAGTTTCTATGTAATGTGTTCTCACCAGAGAATTCAATTTTATTATTTTAATATATTTATGAAAAAAAATAAAAATATTTTTTTTTGCTTTAAAAATCTATAATTAGCAGCTATATAAAAAGAAAATAGTTATTTTTTTTTTTTTCACAGTTAGAATAGTGAATTTGGAAAATTATTATTATTTTGGTATAATGAATTTCGTATGGATCTGCCAAACGGAACTTATACATATTATAGTGCCTTAACACGTTGACGCCGGCGCTGCTTTTGGTATTTCTGTTCATCTGGCAAGGATTCTAATGTGACCCACCGATGGTCACGCCGCCAGATGAAATATTTACTTGTGACCCACCGGTGGGTCACGCCGCCAAATGAAATATTCACATGTGACCCACCGGTGGGTCATGTCGGTTTGAACGCGTTAAATATTTTATTGAACAGAATGAAAATTCTTGTTGTTTTGAAAATCATTACAAAATTTATTTAAAAAAAAACCTAATTTTTATTTTAATTTTTTTTTTTCTTTTTTTTAATTAATAGAAAATAAATTTAGCGTGGTGTAATATATATACATACATTTAAAACATACCTTATTAATATATACAAAAAACCATTCATGTTAAAAGTTATAGGTATGGGAAATTAAATTCATGAAAAGTATAAATCTACCAGCTGCTAAAAATGTTTATGTGATATGTATTAAATTAAATAATTGGAGTATGTATAATAAATTATGTGACAAAAAAAATTATTCCTTATTCTTTTTTACTGAAAGCTTCATAAAAGTATATGTATTACTAAAATGATGATATTATGATGAATTAATTGTGATAATCTTCATTAATTAAATTCTGTTTAATCTTACGATAAAAATATGTTTAGAATTGAAAAGAAATGTGTATACATGTACTCTACACAGGCATTATTACATAAAAATAAAATGTACTTTAAATATCGTTAACATTAGTATTATATTAGTTAGCTGTTATTTGTGCTGACTTCACTAACTAATATAATCCATTATAAGTTAAATATAAGTGAAGAATATAGTTTATTCTAATAAGCGAGTCAGACTATAACTAAAAAGCCACTATTTATTCAGCTTATTTAAATGCGTTTACACTTGCCCTTTTTTTTTTTCTCTTTTTGTAATATCTTTTTTATTTTTTTTCGAGAATTTTTTTTTTGTTTTTTTGTTTGTTTTTCGTTTTTTGACAAAAAAATGCCGCCAACTTCCTAAAAGTATGCAATTTTTAGTTTATTTTTTCCTCACAGATTTTATTTGATATTTGATCCCTGATTTTCAAGTGGCATTTGGGAAAGTCAATAGCTTTTTTTTTCTTTTTTTTCTATGGAAAAAGCCACAAAACAGCCACAACATAGATAGCTTTTTCAAAAACCCATAAAAAGGCGAATTGTGACAGACTTATAAGTTAAATAAAAGTGTAGTTTTACAATTTTGTATTATAAATATTCTAATAGTCATCGTCAAAATCTATATATGTCATCATTTCAGTTTACAATTTTTTGTGTAATTTCGAAAGTAAATTTTGGTTTTACTTTTAAGTTCTCAAAATTCCGCGAAAGATCAAGAAATATATACATCGATTTTCAGATTAATAAAAGATCTCTATTCTTGTTTTATACCAGCCAACTCGAAAATAATGCTAATTTTTTTCTTATAAGAACATTTATACTCAATTTCATTATTTATAACAATAAAAAAATGTTTGTAACTTATGTCTTGGACAAACTGTAACGATTAATATGTTTTTGTTCAAAAACATGTTTATTTCATGTTTTTGAAGTAGTTTTCCCACAGTAAAAAAAAACAAGAACTTGCGAAAACATGTTCTTGCGAAAACATATACTTATTAAGGGATGGGTTGAGAAATTTTTCAAATATTTTGTGATGCAATTATGTTCACAGGGGTATCATTTTTGACGTTGACTTTGAAAATTTTATGTCGTATTTATTTGAAAGCAAATGAAGAAAAAAATTAAAAAGTGATTTGTATAAACCTTATACCTAGTTCGTATTCAAATTATATTCCGGAAAACAAATTGCCGTTCGCATTACAAAATTTGATGAGAACTGGAATTTGATGATGTATAAAAAAAAATAAGAGAAAGAAAAAAAGTTTTTGTTGTTGAAAATTTTGATTTTTTATCTCGCTTTTTATCAATTTTATTTTGTTTTTTTTTTTTCATTTTGACTCGAATTTGACAAAAAAAATTGTTGCCAACTATAACAAAATTTCAAAAAGTGAGTGAAAGTAACTATAAATGTAGAATTCTAACTCTGACAAACTAGAATATGAAAGTGGAATATATTTTTATATGAAAAATCCAGTTCATATTCCTGAAATATTCCGGAAAACAGCATATTCCACAAATATTCTCCTAATACGAACACCATATTAATAAACTTCCGTAATGCTGCTATCTTACATAAGAAATAAAATACATTTTTTTTTATTTAATTTTAATATTTTTCTAATTCGATTTGCTTAAAATTCAAGTTTTATTTCTTATGCCGTCTTTGCGATTCGAACCTGAGACTGTACCATTGCAATCCGCCAACACTGAGTTTGGTAGACCAGTCCAGGGTTGCCAACTCTTGACCGAGGAAAAACTGGACAGTTGAAAAAACAAAAAATATAGATAGAAAAATAGAAAAATTAATAAATTTATAAATTACATTATTAAGAATTTGAAATTCAAAATTTGAAATTGTTAAATTTTTTAAGGGTGAAGCACAATTATTATTAACATAAACAAACGAAACATAAAATAAACCGCATATACAAAAATAATTCAAATTAGAATAAAACTTTATAAAAAGTAATATAAAATAAATACAATTATTGAAATTAAAAAAAAAATAGTTAATTAATGAGATCAATTATTTCTTAAAGGTATTAATAACTTTGTTTTGGAACAAATGATACTATAGCTAAATGAATAACAAAGTAAAATGACATCTACTGGTGAATGGCTTTTGTGAATTTCTTTTTTACTTTAAAATTATTAATTTTGAAAAAAACCTGTAAAATTTTAAAAAACCTGGAGACTGGAGTTTTAGTTGAAAAACCGGAAACTCCAGGGTAAAACACCCCAGTTGGCATCCCTGGACCAGTCTGACTACCACTCAGCTACAGTATTGAAATTTAAAAAATGTATAAAAAACATGTGTGAGTCGCGGGACACACGAAAGAAGTGAATCTTCATGGCAAGTAGTAGTTTCTCGGATGACTAAATAAATATTTAAAGCGGCCAAGTCATATCAGACATCATGCCGATCGAAGTTTTCGACGGCAACTAGTCGATTTTTGTCCTTCGACTGCTGCGGCCAGTCGACTTAAAATTACTTGTTTTGCGGGAAAACGGCGGCTTAGAAAAAATAAAAAAAAAAAATTAAAACCGGCGACTATTTAGAGATAGAAACATTTAAAAATTCTAAAATACTTTTTAGCTCAAAAAGTTTAGTGGCATAATTTTAAATTATTCAAAATGGCTGTATGGCAACACTGGTTGCCAGATGAATTATACTATATTTTAAGCTTCCGGTTACAACTAGATTATTAGCGAGAATAATGTATGAAAAAACAGCAGCATGGCAAAAATCATGTTTTCTTTTTGTTGCCCGAAAAGTTTAAGCTAAAATAAGTTTTACAAATATGCCAGAAAAATTTCATTTTTGTTAATACTTCTTCTGAAAAGTTATTGGAATAAAAATATTCTACATGCATTGCATGAATGGAATTTAATGTCAAAAATAATTTATACTAACAAATCACACAATTACAAATTACTTAAAAAAGAAACTGTTTTAGTTAAAAAAGCATTTGCAAATATGCCTGGATAATTTGACATTAGTATTTCTTCCGAAAAGTAATTGTAATAAAAATATTCCTCCTGCATTTTATTAGTGTAATTTAATGGCAAAAATAAATTACACTAACAAACTACAAATTTAATTAAGAAAAATTACAAAGAAAAATTAATATCAAAAATAATTTATCTACAAAATAGGTGCATGTAGAACATTTTTATTCGGAATACATATTTGTATTCAAAAAACTTTTTGAAAATTAGCACTAATACTTAATAAATGAAATATTTTCTATTCAATAATTTAAAATAAATTATATTTCCCTATCAATCGAAAAAAAAATAGTATTTTCGAGTTTTATTCTGAGCCAATATAGAGTAACTTATTGCGCTGATAAGCTTCATTAAGTTGCTAGCGGCTGTCGGTTTTATTATCAGCTTAGATATAAATGTTTTTTTTTTCTTTTTTTTTTGACAATAATCGTCATATTTTTGACAATCACATTTTTTCCACTATCAATCACAAGGCCCGAAAGAAGTTTCACTTCAAAAATTTACAGATAAAATTTAAATATTGAAATGAGCTTCATCCAATAGTGTTTTTTATTTTTGCCATTTTTGGAATTACTCTATTTATTTGAATTAATTTAAGCTATTTTGTTCATATGGTTGACTTTAACAACGAACAACAGCATTTTAAATAGGTTTTTATATTAAAAAACCTTCATTATGAAAAAAGTAATAAGATGTAGCGAACCCTTCATATATTGAACGTATTGAGTAATTCCATAGAAATAATTTTAACCAAAAAAAAGCATAGGTTAAAAATATAAACAATGCGTTCGGAATGGGCATTAAACAGGAATTACACCTATACATATTACGTTTTATTTACAATGCATATTTCTTTCTATACGCTTTCTTACTTTCATAACAATATGGCTCTGTTTCTAAAATTTCTTAAAAAGTTATAAGAATTCAAATGTTCTCAATATTATTTTAACCGTTATTTTTGAGTAAGTAAATGTCTAAATATTTTTTTTTTGTTTGAAGTTAGTTTATAAAACTTTTTAACGTGTCCCTTAATAATATTACCTCTTTTTATTTTTCAGTAACAATAGTAATTTTTTTTTTTTTTCGTTTCGAGTCACGGTTTCGAGTCACAGAAACTAGAATTAATTGTCAGTTACTAGGACTACAAAATTTAATGCGATTACTTTTATTCGAAGCTTTATTAGTCCAAGAAATTAAATAAAAAAAAAAAAGTTGGAAAATAATCTTACTTTTAGAGAATTTTGCGTTGAAACATTGTGTTGTACCTTTTGGTACTATTATACTTACCGTCATTCCTGTGTACAACTGTACACACATGTTTTGAATTTAAGTACAATGTTGTACTTTGAATTCTTTGGAAATCTGTTAGCAGTAAAAACTGCACTTTAAAATCAATTTGTTAACAACAAAATATGTTTATCTAAACATATTTTGTTGTCTTGATCAACGTGACCACCTAACACTATAATGGTTTGCACATGTCGTATGTGCTCACCAATACGGAACCAATTTACTCTCTTATTCTAAATACTTACCATAAAACACCTACACTAATTATATTCTAAATACTTACCATATTCTAAATACTTACTACAATCACTTTCACTATGTGCAATAAATACTTACCATAAAATTAAATATTAACAAAGAATTATTATTATAAATATTGTCAAAATTATTTAAAATCAATCATTATAATTTAATCAGTTAAAATAGAAAGTCTTGATGTAAAAGTTCAAATAAGTCATTTTAATTTCTTTTTTATTACATGGCGATCCGTTAAAACATCATTAAAAATTTTAGTCATCGAGTCACGAATACAATGAAGAATTTCATTGTCTTCAAAAAAAAAAAAAAAACTCTGACTTCATTGAGTAAGGGGACGAGCCAACCTACAAAAATCTGTTAAACTTTTTAAAATAGGACGTCTATTTACTGAGAAATCGGAGCAAACGTCAAAAAAAATGGTATCGAGTCACGGCGAAACGGAGCCATATTAAGAATGCTAAAATTGAATTCATTATTATGATTTAAAAAAAATCTCACATTCAAAGACTATTTTGGTATTGTAATATATTGACCAGATGTCACTTTTCGATACTGAAATTCTCTCTTAATGGTAAAATTTTTCAAATAATTTTTTTTTGTATGGAATTTTTATTAACGGCTAAATTTCATAGCAGGCATTAAACTGAATTTCAATCAAGCGAATAATGATTTTAACCCTTTAATGCATGACCTCATTTACATAATTTTTTATTTTTTTTAGAGTGTATTTTTGCTTCCTAAACAACGTTTTTCAAGGAAAATTTTTAATTTTCTTCCCGTATTCCGGAAAATCGAGTTTTTCATGAATATCATTTATGATATAGGGTAAGAGTGGTACCCTTCGACACCTTAACGGACTTTGATAAAAATAGTATAATTTTCAACAGATTTTTATAATGAATTTAAGTTTAAATCATATTTTGGGATTTAACCTTTCAAATTAAATGATTACTTCTTCTAAATTTCAGACAGATTTTAAATAATTTGCATTTAAAAAAAACACCTCTGATTGGGATGCTTCGACATATCCGAGGATGCTTCGACTATTGAAGGAATGCTTCAAAAGTTGTACGAATTTTTTTTACTTTAAAAAAAATTTATTTCTTTTTATAATAATTGAAAAAATAACATTTGATAAAATAATATTAATTAATCAACAAAAATTATATAAATCACATTCTCGGATTTTAGTAAACAAATAAAAATATTAATAGTCGAAGCATACCTTGTACCGATTGACAAGGCATCCCACTTTTTATTTATTTTTTTTTTTTATCATAATACTCGTAAAAATAAAAAAATGATTAAATTATTTATTAGAAATATTTTTAATAATATTTTTTCTATAATAAAAAAATCATTGTTAAAAATAAAACTAATAAATAAAAAAAAATTACTTCCTTTAAAAAATTACATCGAAAATCAAAAAATCTTGTTTTTGTATTTGACATCTCCACACATGTTACTTGATTTAATGTTTTAGTGAGTCAATTTTAAATTAAAAGCCGCTACATAAAACATTTACGACGAGCTTTTATCTCATTGATTTCGATCGAAATCAGACAAAGTCAAATCATCCCGAGGGTCAGATGATACCACTCTTACCCTACCATGCATTCAATATAAGGAAAAATAAGAAAAAATAAGGAAAATACAAGGAAAAAAGGGTGTACTTCAGAATAGCGCATACGATTTGGCTGAAATTTTGCACAGACTTTCCTTTTGACGATATAAGATAGTGTGTAAAAGGATCTGCCCAGTTTCAGAAATATGGCACCCAAAGTTTTCATACATTTTGTATGGGCAAAAATTATGATCTGTATGAAAATTGTTGCATACAGTTCATGTTATATCATATTTGATGTGTATAAAAATAAAGTTTAAAAAATGTATTTAATTAATTTTAAATCAATTTTTTATAAATTATTTCGAATTTTCTATCCTTCATTTATAAAAAAAAGCTCTCACCTGATTATTCCACAAAAAAAATATTTATTTACCTATAAGTGAAACAAATTAAACGATTTTTCAAAAATGTTGACCAACCAAAAATTTTTTTTTTGTGTAGAATTTGTAACCAAAAACAAATCGAAAAAAGTTATGAATAATAACATAGTAGGTGAGTTTCAAGAACGAATAACACGAATTGCATTTTAAATTTTAAGAAAATGAAAAAGGCATCACTTAAGATTAGAGCTTCCAGTTTTCCAGTTCAGTGATTTATTCGGAGTTCTCTTTTTATTAACCAAATTTGAATAAAATCGGACGAACTTTAGAAGTCGCTGGGTAGGATCAATCAATTTTTTGTTACAAAATTTATGTGTTTAATCGTTTTCTCTTTTTATTAACCAAATTTGAATAAAATCGGACGAACTTTAGAAGTCCGCCCTAGGGAATGCAAAACCGGATTTTCGCCGGAAATCCGGAATTGCGCCTGTTTTTGAATTTCAAAAAATTAGGAATTCAAAATGGTAAATTTCGAATTTTTCGAATTTGGAAGAACTTTTACTAGCGGGAATTTTGACCAATTGTTTATTTTTTTTTATTATTTAGGCATAAAGCATTAAAATTCACAAAAATTGAAATCTAAGTAGCTATCGCAAGTCTGCAAATATATAAAACTTTTTTTCATATTAATCAACATTAACAAAATAAGCTGCAGTTCCGAGTTCAGTGATTTATTTGGAGTTCGAAGTGAAATTAAATTTTGGGATCAAGGGGGCCCCCAGGAGCACTTTTGGAAACTCTCTAATATAACTTATTAACAACGCTGCAGGAACTTTTTCAATAAAAATTCGATTAAAGCTTTTAATTTTTTTTAGTTTATTCACTTTCGGTTCATTGAAAAGAATAAAATTTTATTTTAATAAAAAATATTTCATAATTTAATAATAAAAAATATTTCATAATTTTATTATTTTGAACGAAATACACTAATATTTATGTTAAAGAATAATTTAATTTAATTTTTTAATATATTTTAATTTTTATATGAAATTCCGGAATAAACCGGAATTCCGGATTTCATTTCAAAACATTTTCGAAAATCCGGAATTAAATTTTTTTAAAAAAATGCATTCTCTAGTCCGCCCCCAGTGGGCAGGATCAATAAATTTTTTGTTACGAAATTTACGTGTTTAATCGTTTCCTCTTTTTATTTACCAAATTTGAATGAAATTCTTTGTTACGAAATTTGTGTGCAATCAGTTTACATACCAAATTTGTGGGCCATCAGTGGAGGTCGCTAGGTAGGAGGCCTATCAAATTTTAAAATAGCCTATAACGACCCTCGATATGAGACAAAGAAATGGTGTAAGTTTGAAAACGATCGGCTGAGCGGTTTAGGAGACTATTCGGAACAAACAAACAGACAACGAGCGTTTCTGTTTCATACAAATACCTTATAATGTAAGTACTGGTGCTTGCTTATGTGTTGGTTTATAAAATTTCAGTGCATAAGAAAATCAGATGTTTTTCTTTTTTATGTATTATGTGTACCATGACTGCAAAAATTCTAAATGAAGTTGGCTTTGAAATTTAAGTAATTTTCGGTAGTGTTTAAAGTTTTTAAGTTTGTGAAAATAAAATAAAAAAATAAATTTAAATTTTGAAAAATCATTATTAAAAAAATGATTATTAAAAAAATTAATATTAAAATGCCATCTTGATGTATTGTTAAGGATTGTCGGTCGTTTTATATAAAAGGCAGCAATATTGGTCTTCAATCTTAACTTAATAAAATAACTGAATTAATTTGTCATAAGAAAAACTGTAGTGCAAAGAAGTTACAATTATTTTTATTAAGGTCAAACTTTGTATGTAGGTAATAATGAAATTTTTTTAATAAATAAACCTTTTCAAAAGTTATCGTTTTTTTGTTTTTAAACACAAAATTTTAGGAAATTCAAAAAGACGATGGTGAATGATTCCTCAAAACTTTTAAATAAAACTTTCTGCACAACAATTAACTTAAATTATAGAAATTATTTTTTCATTATGAAAAAAAAAATGAATATAAAATAAAAAAAATAAAATAAACTATTTTTCCAACCCCTTACATTTTGACAAAAACACACACTACAAAGCGTATATTTTGCACTGAATCAAAATATTTAGAAAACATAAGCAACCACCAGTATTTACATTATAAGGTATTTGGTTTCATATGATAGAATTTCACTAATTCGAAAAGGAAATAAACTAAATAAATCTGTTGCCACATGACACATGACGCCTAAGTCTATTTTACTACTTTTGAGGGGAGCTTTTTAAAGTTTAAAATCCTTTCCTGAAATCGAATAATTAAGATAAATGGAACCTAATTTGAGAAGATTATAGAATTTTAAAACCATTTTAAGTTTTTTAAAGCCAAATATGAGGCGTAGAATCATATGACCAACACTTGAAAATAATAAAATCATAACCGCCTAACTCGACTTAAGCGGTTATGTCATGTGGCCACAGAAATATTAACAACAAAATCAGTTGATCTTTAATTCTGTTGTTGTACAATTTTTTAATTCCATATGGTTTTTTTTGTTTTTTGCTTTCCACACAGCGTTATGATTTTGTTATGTGTGTGTAGTATCGCAATATTATTTTTTATTTTCGTAAATACATGCTACATGCTGCATGCTGCATGCTACATGCTACAACGTCTTATATTTCCCTGCTTTTATATTTGTTTTTACTTTTTAACATATGATACCACATTCTGTGGTTATTACACCTACTTTGAGACTTTTCGTTACATAGGACATACTATATTCTGTCTTATTTTTTCCCCTATTTCCTCACAAAAATTTTTACAATACCTTGCTAAAGAAGTTACAAATTCTTCTATTATTTTGAAATTAATTTTTTATTTAAATTTTTTTTATTTAATAGGTTTAAAAAATTTTCAACGTAAGAAATGAATTTTCTCAATAAACAGATTTCAGGTTACGAAACCATATTTTTTCATTGTTTCGAAACTGCTTTGGTTTGATGAAAAAAAATGCAAAAGGAATATCACTTCTCAGTGATATTAGGAAAAGTAAAATTTTTGATTATTAAATATTTGTAATATTTGTTAACAGATAATTTTTGAATGAAGAATATCAATAATGTCAAAATAGAATTTGATAAAAATTTATTTCTGATATACGTCGCTTAAATATAATTTCTTAAATCTAAAGTTAAATTTAGGAATAATTGGATATAATTTTCTATAATTTTATACACATACTTTTTAGCCCGTATTGATTTCATCAAAAATGAAAATCAACCAACTGAATGCCAAAATATTCATAATCTAGTTCACTTTCTTGTTTCTCGTAATCTCGTTCACTTTCACGACTAAAACGATGATTCTATCATTAATAGTTTTTGAGTTAGGGGATTTCAACAAGCCAAAGGTTTAAATAATTTCATTATAAAATCTCGATGAGAATTTTGTTCATAGAAGAACAAAACAAATAAAAAAAAAAAATTTTATACAGAACTAACTAACTCTATGAGTGATTAATTTCATGTATATGTTACGATAAATGTACATATTCGTGTAAAGGATTTTAATGTGCATGTCTTCGGTAAGTTGTATTCACATTCGCAAATTTAGCTCGGTAAATGGTCCATTGCATGTATCAATACACATGCAATTATAGAGAAATGTAAATTGTATTTACATTTCCCTGTGATGTAAATTGTATTTATATTTCCCTATTTTGTATTTATTACTTCATTTTGAACTGCGTAATACTACAAACAAAAATAACATCACTCACACTCACAATATTTCAATACAGACAAATAACAAAAAAAAAAATTGCAAATTTATACCTCTCACATGCATCATATCAATGTCAAATAAAGTTTAGTTTATAATGATAAAAATCTATATTTCCCCTCTGAGCTAATATATATGTTCCCTCTGAGCAAACAAAAAAAAAACAAAAAAGAACCAATAAAAAAATACGCGGCTATTTTTTTTTTTCTAAAAAGCGGCCAGTCGATCAGTCGATGAATTTTCTTGACATGTGTTTGAATCTACTATTTTTAAAGGATCTTCGAACCTCTACTACTAAATTTTTAAGCGAGTGTGGTTGGATTTTAGTACAAAAATTTAAACCACACTTCAAAAATTGCACTTATTTTATTCAAAAAAACAAAATGAATAAAAATAGAACAATGGTAACCCTGAAAAAATTGAAAAAATTTTTGTCTGGCATTATAAAGTTTGCTGTCAATTGTCAAATGTCAAGTAAGAACTTTTTTTTCTTTTATCAACAAACGAGGAAAATGGCAGCAACAAGGAGATTATTTATTGTACACAGAAAAAAAAGAGTAGCCTTTTTATCTAAACTTTAAATAAAATCATCTAATGTTTGTGATTGAATTTTAGCCATTTAAACTGTTTAATTGCGCCAGCTATTCTTAATTAAATGATTTGCTACAAATCGTAATTATTTGTTTTGTTGAAACATTAAATAAAAAATCTAATTTGCATTATCCGTTTTTAACCCCTCAAATACAAAAAACAGTTCAAATGTTTTTTTGATTTTTTTTTTGTTTTTTTTTAATTTTTTTTTTTCTTAATTTTTTTGGTTGGTCACACATCTAAGTACTATCACTACCAGACGTTGCTTTTTTTTTTTTAACTTTTTTGGTCGGTCAGCCATCTAAGTTCTATCACTACGAGATGTTGCTTAACCTTCTGTGTTCAATGTAGAGTCTTCCACTAAGCTATGTCAGTGATATACAACAATGTATTAATAGACAATATAAATTCGATTTCTATGAAAACTTTATACAATTGTCAAAGAATGTTACTGTTATTCTACTATTTTTGTAGTTGATATATTGAAATATTTATTTCAAATCCAATAATTAAATTTGCTGAATCACATAATGTTTAGATAATTTGAAGATTTACCTTAATTTTAGTTTTAACAAATTTGATTTAATATTTCAAATAAATGAATTGTTAAAAACAACTATTGAATTTATTAATTCTTTCAATTAATTATTTGTATTTTAAAACTTAAATCAATGAATTTTCATTAGAAAAATTATTTAGTTTTGATTTTTTTTTCAACTATTGAATTAATTAATTTGTTTAAAACATTAATTAAATTAAAGAAAGCTGATTCATTTAATTATGTTTAGTTAATTGTTCTAATTTATTTTTTTCTGTGCAAATATAAATTATAATTATAATAATTTTAATTATTTGATTTTATTTTTAATTATAAAAAAAAAAATTATAAAATTATTATTATTTTTTTTAATAATTAAAAATAAAATTTAAGAAGATCAGCTAATTCCTAAAATAATAAAAAAAAAATAGTTATTTTTGCAAAAAGAAAAAAGAAAATTTTTTTTTTTTTTTTTTGCAAAAAAGAAAATGAATAATTTTTTTTTGGAAAAGTTACTAATTTTTTTTTTAATATTTTAGGAATTAGCTGATCATCAGGTTTGAAATCATTTCGAGAAATAAATTTTTTTCCGTATTAATTAAATTTTATTTCCTTGCTTCATTTTGATCTTTTTTGTTTATTTTTTTCATTATAAATGTATTGTTTTCAACTCCCTCTCGCATGCACATTAAAGCAGTATACAAAACATATTAATAAAATTTGTTATACAGCTCGTTGTGTATATACACAAAAACACATAGACACTCGACCTTGGATCTCGTGATATAAGTATTGCCTCGTGTCTATGTGTTTTTGTGTATATATACAACTCGTTGCAATAACAAATTTTCTTAATATGTGTTGTAATCTACTATTAATGTGCATGAGATGGGTAAGTTGTATTTACAATCGTAAATTTAGCTCGGTTAGTGGTATATTAAATGCGTCAATTATTTATTTAAGAAAATTTTATTTACACACTTCAATTTTATTTACTTTCTTCATTTTGAACTTTTGTTTATTTTTTACATTGCAAATGCATTGAATGCAACTACCTCTCACATGCACATTAAAACAGTATACAAAACATGTTAATAAAATTTGTTATAGAGCTCGTTGTTGTTGTGTTTGTCATCTTCTGCTTCAAATAAAAAAGTCTTCTTGCTCTTATTTTACATTTCATTTATTAAGAGGCTAAATTATAACTGAATTTAAAACTAATGATCAATTCTTTTTATTCTTCACTTATAATAGATACATTTGTCTTAACAATAAATTAAAGATAGAAAAGTTCAAATACAAATTTTCGTGTACATAACACTTCGCCGTTTTTGTAGTCAGTTAATAAGAAAAAAAGAAGCCTTTGTGGTTAAAATGGTTATATTTTAAATAGTATAAGTAGTATAACATTAGCGTTAAAATCTGATAGGTTTTCTAGAACTCTCTTCGACCTCCTAACAGGATTATCTTCCTCAGACATTACTGTGCAATCAGTTGAAGAGCTTGAAGCTTCGGAATTTCTGTCTTTTACTTTCTTTCGAATATCCGATTTAGGTGTCTCAAAAAATTCGTTTTCAGAATCTGATTCTAAAAGTACTTCTTCTGGTATCCCAGAAACATTTTCGGAATCAATTTCCCCTAATTCAGAATCTACTTCTTTATTATGATTTACATTTACAATTTCTTGTATTTCAGAACTTTTTATTTTTTAAAACTTATGATAATCATGGTAATTATTATTTAAGTTAGATTTTTTCAAATCAGAGAAATGAACAATGCTTATGTTTTCATTTAACAAATATTCATATCTACATTTACTTAAAACTTTATAAATAATTGCCGGTATCCATTTCACATAACTTTTGATACAAAGCCTTTTCTCCCTTTTTGAAAGAGATGTTCATTTCTTTAACATTTTTATTTTCTTTTTTTTCCCTATAAAATTTTTTCTTTTTTAAATTTTGTTCTTCGTAATTAACAATTTTTTCTGGTTAAAATCATTATTATTTTGTAAGCATTTTTTGCTTAAATCTAAAAATCATTTCTGTCGGTGAAGAACCAGTAACAGTTGAACTTGTGTTTCTTTGTTTTATTAAAAAGTTATCAATATTTTTCTATATGGATAATTTACTACTTTCAGGATCAAGTAAAAATTTTTGAAGAGATCTTTTGGCACTCTGAACAGCTCTCTCGGGTGTGCCGTTACATTCCGCGTGATAAGGTACCAATTTTGAAACCTTTATACCTTGATAAAAAATTTTCATATTTATATGAATTAAAAGGGGGACCATTATCTGAAACAACTTCTTCAGTAAATCCTAACATTGTGAACACTTGACTTAAACAGTCAATAACTCTATCTATTATTTTTTAAATTGAATATTTCGAATCATTTTGTGTATGAATCTAGCATGATCAAAAATTTGTTTTTTCAAAAATCTAACAAACTAAATGAATTCGTTCAAAAAAAAATGTTGCCATTTTCCAAGAAAAAGTTACCGACTTAGAAGAATTTTGGGACTTTGACATGCAAAACAAGATTTAACGAAATTTTCTTTCTCCTGATTAAAATTTTTCGACCAAAAATATTGCCTACAAAGCATTTTTGTTCTAACAACTCCTATATGGCCAGCGTGCAGAACTTTAATAATTTTAAGTTTTAAATTTTCAGGTATAACTTATCTGTTACCAAAATAGAGACAATTTTCCTCAACTGTGAAAGAATTTTTAAATTTGTAGTAGTAGGGTAATTAGGGGTGTTATCGCGCAGCGGATGAAATGGAATACTCATCCGTTTTGATATTTGAAAAGTAAATTTTCTTGAACTGTTCAAATCATTTTGTTAATTATTTCATTTTATGTGCTGATTTTTTTTAAATAGGTAGCTCCGATGAAATTAAGATTACCTGAAAAAAAAATTTTGGGTGGGGAGTTACGGTTAGGTCGTGCCGGAGCAAAATATACGAACATTTTTTTTTTTTATAGGTAGCTCCGGAGAAATTAAGATTACCTGAAACAAAAATTTTGGGTGGGAAGCTACGGTTAGGTCGTGCCGGAGCAAAATATAAGAAAAATTTTTTTTTTCAAAATAGGTAGCTCCGGTGAAATTAATATTACATGAAAAAAAAATTTTGGGTGGGTAGCTACGGTTACGTCGTGCCGGAGCAAAATATACGCAAAATTTTTTTTTTTTAGATAGGTAGCTCCGGTGAAATTAATATTAACTGAAAAAAATTTTTTGGGTGGGGAGCTACGGTTAGGTCGTGCCGGAGCAAAATATACAAAAATTTTTTTTTTTTTCAAAATAGGTAGCTCCGGTGAAATTAATATTACCTGAAAAAAATTTTTTGGGTGGGGAGCTACGGTTAGGTCGTGCCGGAGCAAAATATACGAAAAAATTTTTTTTTTCAAAATAGGTAGCTCCGGTGAAATTAATATTACCTGAAAAAAAAATTTTTGGGTGGGGAGCTACGGTTAGGTCGTGCCGGAGCAAAATATACGGAAACATTTTTTTTTCAAAATAGGTAGCTTCGGTGAAATTAATATTACCTGAAAAAAAATTTTTGGGTGGGGAGCTACGGTTAGGTCGTGCCGGAGCAAAATATACGAAAACATTTTTTTTTTCAAAATAGGTAGCTCCGGTGAAAAAAAATTTTTACCTGAAAAAAAATTTTTGGGTGGGGAGCTACGGTTAGGTCGTGCCGGAGCAAAATATACGGAAACATTTTTTTTTCAAAATAGGTAGCTCCGGTGAAATTAATATTACCTGAAAAAAAATTTTTAGGTGAGGAGCTACGGTTAGGTCGTGCCGGACAAAATATAAGAAAAATTTTTTTTTTCAAAATAGATAGCTCCGGTGAAATTAATATTACCTGAAAAAAAATTTTTGGGTGGGGAGCTACGGTTAGGTCGTCCCGGAGCAAAATATACGAAAAATATTTTTTTTTTAAATAGGTAGCTCCGGTGAAATTAATATTACCTGAAAAAAAATTTTTGGGTGGGGAGCTACGGTTAGGTCGTGCCGGAGCAAAATATACGGAAACATTTTTTTTTCAAAATAGGTAGCTCCGGTGAAATTAATATTACCTGAAAAAAAATTTTTAGGTGAGGAGCTACGGTTAGGTCGTGCCGGACAAAATATAAGAAAAATTTTTTTTTTCAAAATAGATAGCTCCGGTGAAATTAATATTACCTGAAAAAAAATTTTTGGGTGGGGAGCTACGGTTAGGTCGTGCCGGAGCAAAATATACGAAAAATATTTTTTTTCAAAATAGGTAGCTCCGGTGAAATTAATATTACCTGAAAAAAAATTTTTGGGTGGGGAAAATTTTTTTGAACTTTATACTTCTTTAGCCGCGTTTTGCGTTTTTTTGGTAGAGGCCTATCATTTGTAGCCACTGTTATTTCATATTTTAAATATTTAAGTATAAACTTCTGTAGGCGCGTTGTATTTTTGAACTTATTTATTTTTTGGTAGAGGGTAAAAATCTATTTTCGAATTTGAGTTCGAAAACGAGTCAGATTTTTTCTCAGAAAAATAAGAAAAAAATACTTATTTTTTTATTATATTTAAGGAACCCAAAATCATATGGACAATATGGCTTCGTGGCTAGAACATCAGACTATAAGAGTGAAGTTGTCAGGTTCGATTCCCAAAGAAATTTTTTTATAACATAATAATAGGTTTAAGAAACAAAATTTTTTTTATTGGTAGGATATGTAATTTTTTTTTGCTTGTAAACAGTAAACCGGTTTACCGGTTTTACCGACCAATATTGATTTATCGAGTTCCCGGTAATTTATTTAATTTACCGGTATTTCTCGAAAATTATTTATATAGTATAGTTGCTTAAAGAGTAACTATATTTGAATATAAAATAATCTTAAATATTATCATTGTAAGTAGTACCGAAAACAAAAGCTGCAGATGTAGCTCTGGTCGTCTAAAAAAGGAAAAATTTTTGTTAAACATCCTTACTAAGACTTTTAAAAAGCTATATTAATCTTGAAATCTTGTTTTCGGTACTACACAAAAAATCACCAAACGAGAAGACAATAAGATGTATAGACAATTACATAATATTAATAGAGGAATCCCATGCGTACATCGCAATTTCTCATTTGTTACTCACTTTTTTTTTCTATATTTGAGGAAATTATTCTTACCTCACTTTACCTCATTTTCTCAAATGTTTATGAGTGAGTAACAAAGAAATGATGATTAAAAGACCAGTTCTAGAATATTTTTATGTCGTAGGTATAATGAAAGGAACAACCCGATTCTGGAATTGATTCATTTCAAGAACTTTAAATTATTTTATTTCATTCTTTTTATATTTTTATTGTTAATAGATTAAACTTTATTTTAATAATAATAATAATAATAATAATAATAATAATAATAATAATAATAATAATAATAATAATAATAATAATAATAATAATAATAATAATAATAATAAAAATAATAATAATAATAATAACAATAATATAAGTTTATTTCAATGTTTTTTTCCAATAAATTACATATTAAAAATTTTATTAGACTAAACTTAACTAGTAATGACCTACGGTCGTCTAGTAATTTACTCCAAACTCTAATTATACATAAAAGCTGTCTTTATAACAAATTTTTTCTTTTTTTATATACTTAATATTATTTCCTACAATTTCAACTCAATTTAATACATTATTTTAATATTATTAAACCATTAATTTCTTTTAAATATTCACAATAAAAAGGTAAAAAACAAAAAAATAAAATACGGTTTAGATAGATACAATACTTATACCGACAATTATTAATTAAATAAACGGGTTCCAATCGTAACTAAATTCATTAACGATTAAATTTCTAATTCTTAGAGCAACCAATAAATATAATATGGTAATTCATAATTCAACCAAAATATTCATCTCAATAATTTAACCCTATGCTAGATGCACTTAATACCTTATTTTGAAGTCGTGCGTACACTAAAAACTTTATGTCTTAATTTACCAAATTTATTTAATATCTAAGTTACAATAATTAATACCAATCATCAATAAACTACGTTCATGTGTTCTAATCCTAACTGAATTCATTTATCGTCTAATTCCTTATCTTAGTAGCATCATTGAGTATTAATATTTATAAGAGGGACAGAATTCATACAAGTAAATTTCAGAATTTTTTTTGTCAATAACTCAAAAATGATGACAATATTATCAATGTATTGAGTAAAAATTTCCGACTCAAATGTGTTCATTCCTAATTTTATTATTATTTTAATTCCTACATTCAGTCCGCTTTGATTAGCTAATGAGGCAGGATCATTGTCGGGTTTTTTATTTTATGTTTTAAATAAAAACAGATATCATATGATTCTACACAGAAAAAAATTTGCTCGTACTACTAACTAAATAATTCGTTAAAATCAACGAAAAATTCGTTATTTTGGCTACAACGAACATTTCGTTGAAAAAAGCTCGAAGTTCGTTAAAAAATTTCGTTATAGCCCAAAACCAAAAACCTTTCAAATTCTTCAGCAAAACACCGCAAATACGAAAGCAAAAATTTACTAGACTAAATTTTTTTTTTTATTTATTTAGTTTTTTATTTATTTCTTTATTTTTTTTTTTCATTTTTTTTTTTTATTTTTTTTTTTTATTTTTTTTTTTATTTTTTTTTTTTTATTTATTTTTATTTACTTATTTTTTTTTTTTTTTTTTTATTTATTATTTTTTTTATTTATGTTTCTATTTTTTTTATTTATTTTTTAAATTTTTTTATTTAATTTTTTTTTAATAATTTTTTTTATGCCTCCTTGTGGCTTCGAACCACTGTCCTAAACATTGCAATCCATCAACTCTGCCACTGAGGTATGAACTAAATTTACGGCAATGTGTAAAATGGAAAATAAAAGTTCTGTATGGATATATATATTTTCCATTTTACACATAAAATGGAAAATATAAGTTCTGTATGGATTGAAATTTTTGTTTCCCGTATTTAACGATAACGAACTTTTTTAACGAGTACTAAAAATAAAAAAATGTTCGTAATAAGAAAATAAACAAAATTTACGTTACAAAAACGTAATTATTCATTATTTTTCGTTATCTTAACGAGAATGTCATTAACGAACTTTTCTAACGTAATGAGTACGAGCAAATTTACTACTTTGAATCAGAATACGAATCGTGAAAGTTTGATTGTCTTGCATATCGAATACATCTTTCCCCATCACTATAGGCCAAATTTGCTAAAACAGTTTTAAAAAATAGTTTCCAATCCTCAAGAGGGGCTGTGTAATCAAAATCGTAGTCAGCCGCTTTGAAAATATTAGCCCATTCCGCAGCCCAAAAAATTTTCTCCTGCATTACCATTTTCGCAAGTCGATTGGGTAATCTATTTCTTGACATGGATAAAACTTTACTAATGTAAAAGAAATGTAACCTCAGTGTATACAAATAAATTTTACAAATTCCTGTTTCTAATTGTAACATGTAGGTTGGTTTGTTTTGTGGCAAAAAAAAAATCTTTTTTAGAAAATATCTCAATAACTTTTCAACCGAATCGTTTTCTACAAAACCCCAAACTTGACATCCGTAGCACATAATCGACTTAGCACAGCTCTCAAATATTTTAATTTTTTCGCTAGGTAGTATATTTAAGTTTCTTATAAGATTACCCCAAGTCTGATTGATAGCATTTTTAGAAGCGATAAGTTTTGAATTTAAATGTTTTTTAAAATTCATATTGTGAGTAAAAAGCACATCCAAATATTTATATTCATTTACGACCTCCAACTCACTGTCGTTATATTGCCACATTTCCCTAGCTGCCCTTCTACCACCCTTTCTAAATATAACTATTTTTGACTTATCAAGATTTAATGACAGATTCCATGTTTCGCAGCATTCGTATAACTTATCTATCATCTCTTGTAATGTTTCAGGGTCAGAACTAAATAATACCAGATCGTCGGCGTATAATAATAATTTCACCAACACATCTCCAATTCGTACACTACCGGTTAGAACTGACTCTAGGTCATTGATGAAAAGAGAAAACAATATTGGACTTAACGCACACCCGTGCTTGAGACCCACTGTCACACTAAAAAAATCTGATATCTGTACTCCATTCCACACAGCGGAAGCAGTATGTTGATATGATTTACGTATAATATTTAGCATTTTACTTGAGACTCCCTGATTCAATAATTTATAAAACAAGGCCTCTCTGTTTACTGTATCAAATGCTCCCATAAAATCGACGAAAAACGCGTATAATTTTTTCTTTTTTGCAAATTGATACTGAATTATGTTCGACAATTAAAAATATTGTCAACAGTTGAATAGTTTTTTCTAAACCCCGACTGATATTCGCTTATAATTTCATAACGGTTAGCCCATTCAGTAATTCTGTTTAGTAGTATTCCCGTAAATAGTCTATAATCCGTATTGGAGAAGCATAGTTCTCTATAATTTTCAACATTATCCAAATCACCTTTTTATAAAAATAATAGATTGATTGAATGATTGAGGGGTTGCGCCAGTATCAAAAATTTCTTCAAACAAGTTAGTGAGATTAAGCATATATGTATCGGGAGCATTTTGTAGTGTTCGTTAGGAATTCTGTCGAAACCAGCGGCCTTTAAGTACTTTGCTTTATCAAGCACACTGATTAACTCACTCAAAGTAATTTCACTATCAAGAATAGGGTTCATTATATAGGGTTCCGCATACAAAATAGTAGATGGTTCTCTAGGCTCTCTAGGCGATAAAACATTTTTAAAATAATATTTCAAGTTTTCAATAGATATATTATTACCAACTTGGTATTTTTTGTTTTTCAAAGTATTAACTGCTAACCACCATTGTTTTGCATCCTTTACCTGAGAAATAACACTAACCACTTTATCATTATATGCTTTCTTTTTTGCATATCATAATAACTTGTACTTTTTAACGTTTTGTAAATAATTCTGCCTAAAGCAATCGATGTCCTTAAATTTTCTACATAAGTTCAAACTCTTAAACATTTCCTTTCTAGCATGCAAACACTGATAATCAAACCACTTTTGTTTTGATTTTAGAAATTTTGCTTTTGGTATTACAGCATCAGTGATTTCATATATTATTTTTTTGTAACACATAGATTTCTTATTTAATTGAGCTCTTACAGTCTGTCCACCGTAATTAAGGTAAAAGATTTAAATTTTCTACACAAGGTTCTTTAACTAACAGTTCTAAAGTAATAGGCATATGATCAGAATATGGTTTAGACTCCACTTTAAAATTCTTTACTAAATCTATGTCATTAATTCCACAACAAACATAGTCGTTGACTGATGAGCCCATTGACCCAATAAAAGTTTTATTACCCTCAACATCACTAAGACTTCCCCCATTTAAAATAACACCTCCATAATCATTGAGAAACTCCAAGACCTGTGTTCCGTTAGAATTAACAACTGTATCTTGCGAGTTTCTGGTTAAGGATATTTTATAATTGTTCAAAAAATCATATTCTTGAGAAGATCCTGTTCGAGCATTCAAATCTCCAAAAAATTCATATTTTCGAAACGGCTTAAAACGCAGCTAAATGTCTAGGTTTTTTAAAAAGATGTAAACAATACTTTTCCCCCCTCTGATCTCTTAAACATTTACAAATCCTACATACGACCGAAATTAGAATATAATTCGCATATATGGGCTGGTGCTCCCAAAACCCATCTTCAATACCTGGACAAAGTTCAGAGAAGGGCTATTAGATTGATAAACAATCACCAAACTACCAGCTCTTTAACATCACTTAACCACCGTCGTAATGTAGGTTCTCTTTCCATTTTTTATAAATACCTTGTTGGCATTAATACGTGTTCCCCGGAAGTAAAGGCCCTACTTCCTCAACTTCAAGTATTTGCACGCCAAACACGTACTGCTTCAACATCACACCCATATTTCGTAAAAATTCCCAGATGTGATAGAACGAGCTTCGGAGATTCGTTTTCAATTCGCACCTCGAGAATGTGGAATGCTCTGCCATCAAAATTGTTCCCGTCAGCTGACGGACGTTTGACTTACGACTTGCGCCGCTTTAAGAAGAGTGTACATGATTACTTATACTAACTGTCCCACTTTTTAATCCCTTCTAAATTTCCTATCCCATTACCAGATCCATACTTCTTTAAGTATAAAAGGTATCCCACCTAGTGATTTGGTAACTTTAATAAAAAAAAAAAAAAAAAAAATGAGAAAACTTATGTTATTATCGATTTCTAAAATTGTTTTAATTTTTTCGAAGTCCCTAGACCAATTCTGGTTATTGTTCAAATACGCAGGCAAAAATAATATTTCTCGATTTTGTATTTTAGCTTTCATGCAAGTAAATTCCCTCACTACCTCAAATCTCAAAGTACATATAGATTTAATACTTTTTTTAAAACCAAGTAAACTCCCTCCTACTGCCCTGCCCCGATTATGAACTCTGACAGCAGGAATAAAACACAATTCATATTCGCTAAACAAACTTCTAAAACAATTCAAACTCAAATAAAAAAAATACTTTAAATGTTTTAAGAGCCCTCCACTTGAAATTCTGTTTTCTATTTCTGTTTTCTATTTTTGCAGTTTTTTTTGTTTTATTTTACAGAAAATAAACGGCCGTGAAAAATGCGACAAAAATTGTACGAAAAACACCTCTACCAGAAAATCACAAAACTATATTTGAATTTGATTTCTGTGCAGAAACTGTAATTTATCAAAAAAATTAAAAAATTCTTAGAAACAAATGAAATTAATTAAAAATTGTTTAGGAAATTAAAGAAATTCAAAATTTCACGTCACCAGCCCTGGAGAGTGGTATTTTAGCTTTATTTCTGCGTTTGAGATTTTTTATTATCCTTTTCCTTTACTTCAGAATCTAAGCAAATGTGTTCAAGTTTTTTAAAGGCTCGTTTGGGCCAAAAAACTCAAAATTTAAAAAATCAGCCTCACCTACCCTGGAGCCAGTTATATACTCTCTAACATATCAAAAAATCACTTCAGTCTAGATTGTAGTAACCCTACAATCAAAGCCAAACTAAGACCAATTTTTTGCAATTTTTCACAATGAGGGCTCTTAACATATTCAAAAGAATCACTAAATATAAATTTATTGTCCAATCCATGTAAATTAAATGACAATACTCGTAAACCGTTTTGGATACGTTCCATACTATTGGATACGTTCCATACTATCATCAGCTTTCTTTTCCTCTTCATTGTTTCTATGACGTAAAATTTCAATGTGAACATCTGATTTTCCATTTTTTGATAACACGTTTTTTAAATATTCACAATTTTGATCGCTAGTAGTTGTTAGGTAACTTTTACTAATATCCCATTTAAATAATTTATCGTATAACTCCTTTAATAACATTCTTAACGCCTTTCAAATCTTTAATTTCTTTACGAAATTGTCGGAGTTTCGATCTTTGCTCACATTGTTCTGGCGTATAATCTTTATGAACATATACATTTGTTCCTTTCAATTTTTTGACGTTAGTGAAAACTAAGTTGACGTCCTTTAAAGATTTTAGCTCTAAAACCCAACCTATGTTATTACGTCCAACCTTGCGTGTTTCAATAATTTCAATGTTAATGTTTAATACTTCATTACAGACTTGTGTGATTCTTCATTTTCTCCTATTAACCCAGTTACAAAAATATTGAGCCTTCTATTAAATGTGTTCAGGGTTTGAATTTTATTCGACAGTTTACGCTCATTAAGTTTTAAGCTATTTATTTCATTTCGCATTTTATTATTTTCCTTTTAATTCTCCTATTTCATTATTGATCATTATCATCTTTCGTTGCTATATGCATCAGTTTTTCGTCAAGCTTCACGTCTAAAATTGCCTTAAATTTGGCCAATATATCATCCAGCGAGTTACCCTCGGCCATTATATCGTTTTTTTTTTTTTTTTTTTTTTGTAGATTGCAAATTTAATTCTGGAGACGTTTCTGACAATGATTTTTTATTTCTATCTTGTTCTTGTGTTGACATTTAACAACGTGATCTTTTATTATTGCCCTTTTTGTATTTTTTTTTTTATTTTATTTTTTTTTTTATTTTATTTTATTTTTTTTTTTTCTATTAGAAAGACTACAGATAGCAAATGAACAATATTCAAAATTTGCTTTTATTAATTTTATTTAACTTTTTTCCCTTTTTATTTTTATTATTTTTGCATAACACGTCTTGACTCTACGACAGACAAAAATATTCTTTTTTAAACTTTCTATGATTAAACTTTATATGATGAACAATAAATATGTGTGTTCCACAACAACGTGTGTGCGGGTACAGCTAGTATATACATATATTTGAAATTAAAAAAGTCTGAAAGTGCCAGGCAGCAGCAAAGTACGATAATTAATACTAGACAAAAAGCTTTAAAATTTTTAATTTTTGTTCTATAATTTTTCTAAAATTTTGGAGCGAAAATCGATTTGCCTCTCTTTTGTTGTCATAAAATTTCAAACTTTTACAGAAAACAATCTGTATCTTCTGAAATAGTCATCCGATTTGCCTTAAATGACACAAATAACACATTCTAGCTGAGACTGTAAGCTAATAGGCAAAAATAAGTTTTGTAGCGAAAAAACCGATTTGCCTCTCTTTTGTTGTCATATTGGTCGTAAAGGCATATTTTCATATTAAAATTCCCGTCATTTATTTAACTCGATTTATGATATTAATAAGCGTTATTTTTTTATTTCAAATATATATGAATATATAGAAAAATCATGAACAAAAAATTTCGAAAATATCATAATACAAAAAAAAACTTATTATTACATATTTGAAAAACGAAGAAAATTGA
This sequence comes from Hybos culiciformis, assembly GCA_964007475.1. Taxonomy (NCBI): domain Eukaryota; kingdom Metazoa; phylum Arthropoda; class Insecta; order Diptera; family Hybotidae; genus Hybos; species Hybos culiciformis. The sequence continues at coordinate 78,699,363 of OZ023273.1, forward strand.
ATAAAAAATTCTTAAAATTTACCGGGAGTGAACATGGCACCTTCAGACTTCTAATCTGATATTCTATCCACGAAGCCATATGGCCATATGAATTTAGCTTTCTAAAATAATATAAAAGAGCATTTTGGTTTAATAATAAAAATCCTAGGAATTTATTTTATTTCATTCCACTATTCGCATTCCGTATTTATATTATTTAGGAAAATAAATCAAAGTGATTTTTTGTATTTTTTTAGAAAGCTAAACTCATATAGTCTGAAGCTGCCTGGTTCGGTTCCCAATGACAAGATTTTTTGTGAATATTTTAAATTTATTTTCATAATAATGAGTTTTTTTGAGATATTTAAACAAACCAAAATGTTTTTATCAGCCACTAATTTTTAACTTTTTTTTTTTAATTTTCTATATACATATTCTATATACATATTCTATATACACATTCTATGTACATATTCTACTTTTGAAACAAAACACAGAGCTAAGTAAAATTGTAGCAAATTTGGTGGCAAAGGTAAATTTTTGGTTCAAAAAAATTTGCAAATTAGGCGCTCTTTGATTTTTTATTTTAATTTATATAAATGGAAAAAACTTTTAATTAATAAATAGTAATTTATAATTTTATAATACATATTATAAAATTAAAAAATAGCTAAAAACTTATTTGAGAACTTAGTTGAAAACTGTAAAATTTCATATATGAATTAATGCAATTGAATATGATGTAAAAAATATTGGAAACGTTGACAGATGCATAAATTTAAGTATCGAGACCCTATTTCATTTTAAAAATTTAATTGTGAAAAAAACTATGCTATTCAGAAATAAGTTTTTTAATAGCCGGTTGAATGAACTATTTTTCAATATTGTGGGCAGCGTTCTGCAATATTCACAGCTTTTTCGTGCAATCTTATTTTCACAATAGAATTAACATAATCTTGTGATCATTCATAAAAAATGTAGACACCGGATAAAATATCACTAAAGTCCCAACTAATTTTCAAACATGTTTTACCACTTACTATGACAAGACAGGTATATGTATATATGTATTTGAACAAACATTTGTTAATTCTGTTGTAGTTAATAAGATAATAAACGCTAAAAAAAGTACGAATTTTCTGGGAGAAAAATAAGTAAGAAAAGTGATCACATTTCATTTCAGCTTCACTTCACTTCAATATTTTACATGTTTTTGTTTTTTTTTTTTTTTTACAGAGATCATGTAACCACTAAAGTTATAAACATTATATCCTATTAAAAACAATTATAATATTAACGCACTAAACTCGTTACAAATAATTTTATTAAAGCCCTGAGAAACAACATAGGTATATTTTGGCATTGATAGTATAGATATCGATCAAGTAATTTATCATTATAGGTTTTTCCGGCTCAAAATATGCAAAAAAAATTTTTTTCAATATAGATAGCTCCGTTTAGGGCATACAAAATTACCGAAATTTGCGGTAAATATTTTACTGAAAAACCGGTTTACCGGTAATATATCGGAATTTAGACCTGAAAATAAATGTTTAAATTTTTTTAAACAGAAATACATATTTATTGTTCATCATGTAAAATTTAATCTTTTAATCCATTAACAAAAAAAAAATATGAATGTACATATTTCATTTAAATAAAAATTTAATCAACATCTTCTGCATTGCAATATGCTCGCAATAGGCAAATTGCGTCAATCACTAAGACTGGTTTTGCTAATTTTGGTACACATTAATCCTGCTGCGGAAAAAGCTCTCTCTGACTCCACGCTCGTCGGCTTTATTGTCAAAAGATACTTAAACGCCATCGTTAAATATTTTCCAAGACTTTGGTCCTCTTCAAGCACAGCTATTCTTGTTTTATAAGTTTCGTTAAAGTTACGGTATTGGTGGTTATTGCAGTTTTGGCATTTTTATTTTATTTTGGTTTTTAATGGCCAATTGCAACCTGTCTTTCTTTGTTAATGGAATTACTTCAACAATTTCATCTACATCATCGGATGACTCATTTGAATCATTTGTGAATTCACTTTCATTTGTCATATTTAATCGTTGAATAAGTGATACAATATTTTTCGTCAATGAAGGTTTATTTAATTTAAATAAATCATAATTATCCTCTAGATGGATATTTCTAAATTCTAAAGGATTGTGTTAGAACTGCATAACATCCGAATAAATTGTGCGTCGCTCTTGAATGCGTGAAATTAATTCCTCTCTTAATTCCTTGCTTAGAGTATTATTTTGTGTAGATATTTCATCAAGCATGAACTTTAGAGTAACATCGGCTTTCAACAATGTACAGTCAGCCGCACTCAAAGCTTCTACAGCCAATTTTACTGGTAACAATGCAGATATTATGATGGTAATAAAATTAAGTTCATATTCTGTAAAGGAAATGTCAATATTTAAGTCAATAAGACTTTTTCTGGTACACGATTTCAACAGATATAACCGTTCCAACATTGCCAATAGGCTGTTCCATCTAATTTTAGTATCTAAAATCAAAGTGATTTCTTTTCCCAATTCATTTTAAGCGTTCTTTTGAAGTGTTTCATTTTTTGTGGGCGAGCGTCGAAAGAGCTTTACTGTTCGTCGAATTTTAGTTAGAATTGGTAGAATTGATTCGTACGAAACATCAGTTTCAACCACTGAGTTAAAATCTAAGCTGAATCTTTCAGTCAGAACATCATCATCCGAATCTTGTCTTCATCCACATCCACATTTTCATACTCTACATCAGATACTGATTGTTCTATATTCTTTTTATATAAAACTTGAATAACAGCAAGTTGTATGGCATGTGCTAAACATAACTGATGGTGTGTGTCTAAGGACGAGCCCAACTTTTTCATTACAGCTGCACCATCTGTTGTTATTGAAACGATATATTTGAAATCCAGCCCGAAGTCTTGCTTTTTACTTTCAACTTGTTGAACACATTTTTCGGCATTCATGGACCCATGTGCCCGTGCAAGACCTGAATTCCAAAAATTGTTTCCAGTCATATGCACATTGATGTTCATATATCTTTTATTTTTAAGAGAGGTCCACTCATCAAACGTAAGACTAAATTTCTCACCTGTCTTTATTTCGAATTTCATTTCATTTCGAATTTTAGCCGCATACTCCATAAACACCTTTTTTATGGATATTGCAGATTTCGGCACTACATAGCCTTTAGCTGTCAAAAGTCTTTGTAAGTCAAAAGACGTTCAAAATTTTTGGAATGGCAGACCATCTCTTGCTATCATTCTCGAAATCACCGCAGAAAGCGAGTCGTCAACAGATGTTTTAAAATAATGTGTTAAACTATTACGGGACGAAACCGTTTCTGACGATTTTTCTTTTTGATGAGATGACACGCTTGGTGTAGAGGTATCTGGTTCCGCCCGTTTTAAAAGATTCACTTGATTCTGGTTCTTCATACGAGAATGCAGTCCGTTAGTTGAACCTCCAGCAGTTTTCAATATCTTCTTGCAATTTTTGCAAATGGCAGAATTTTTGCCATTCGAGTAAAGTACTTCCATGTCGCCTTTTTTGGTTTTTCTGTATCCATAATTCTAAAAAGATATTAAATATTGTTTTTATGGAATAAAATATAATTAATTACACTCTACTTACTCTAAGATATTATTATTAAGATTAACTCAAATAAGGCAATCGATTACACACTCTTATTGTAAAATTGTAATTCTAGAAAAACAAGAACACAATTTAAAATAATTTTCCTAATTTTTAATTAAACTTTAAACTTACAATCTTAAATCACTTCAAAAATAAACACAACTTACAGGCAAACAGTTTATTTTTCACTTTCTTTTTTTAATTTTAATTAAACTTACATTTACAAGCTTTAAGCACTTAACTCTCAACTTAATGCAAAAAGCACAATTAAAACACCAAACACTCATTTCTCATAAGAACTCATTTGTTTTAACGTTTGAGTGAAGAATGAGGAACCAAATAAAAAGTGAGGAAATGATGTATTCCTCAAAAGTTTTTTTTGCTTATGTTTTGTAATAATATTTATTTTCATTAGAAATATTAGAAAGGGCCAAAACTTTTTTAAGTGATAGCTGAAAATTTCAGGTGTTAGCTGAAAATAAACAACTTCTAAATTTTAAATATTTTAAACTTTTTTAGTCTTTTTTATTGATATATTTTATGCAACATGCAACTAAAGATAATATCACAAAAATTATCAAAAATATTACATTATTATTTGAAATGTGACCGTTTTCAGTCTCATAATTATAAGAATGTTTAAAGAATATTATTAATGAAATAAAATAATTGAAAGTTCTTGAAATGAATCAATTCCAGCATCGGGTTGTTTCTTTCATTATACCTACGACGTGTAGATGACTTTAAATTTATAATACATAAAAATATTCTAGAACCGGTCTTTTAGTCCCCATTTCTTTCTCACTCACTCACAAACATTTGAGGAAATGTGGTAAAGTGAGGTAAGAATAATTTCCTCAAATATAGAAAAAAAGTGAGTAAGAGAAATTGCGATGTATGCATGGGATTCCTCTATTATTATTATGTCATTGTCTACCCAACTAGCAGATTATTCTTGTAAATAAGTGTTATACCACTTATAAGCTGTATAAAATTCTAGTAAAAGAATTCGTGATACTGAATCATAGTGATCTTGTTATGCAACATTTATAAGAATTCTATTTCATCAAAAAATATAATCAGCTCTTTAATGCCGGTTTCAGTCTTCCTATTAGACTTCATCTTATCCCAAAATTCTTCTTCTCTTTTACTTCGTACATATGAGTAAAAAGGAAAAAAAATGTTCTTTATGCGGACCGTGATCCTGCTATTAGCTTCTATTTTCATAACAAAACTATTTTTTCTCTCTTTTACTTCGTACAAATGAGTAAAAAGGAAAAAAAAAAGTTCTTTAATGCCGGCCGTGATCCTGCTATTAGCTTTTATTTTTATAACAAAACTATTTTTTTTCTCTTTTACTTCGTTCTATGAGAAAAGAGGAAAAAAAGTTTTCTTTAATGCCGGCCGTGATCCTGCTATTAGCTATTATTTTTATAACAAAACTATTGTTTTTCTCTTTTACTTCGTTCTATGAGAAAAGAGGAAAAAAAGTTTTCTTTAATGCCGGCCGTGATCCTGCTATTAAATTTTATTTTTATAACAAAATTATTTTTTTTCTCTTTTAATTCATACTATGAGAAAAGAGGAAAAAAAGTGTTCTTTAATGCCGGCCGTGATCCTGCTAGAAACTTTTATATTTGTTTTTTACTTTCCACTATGAGAAAAGAGGACAAAAATAGTTTGATGCGTATTTGCCGAATGCTTTTAAAAATGAAAACAAAAATAATTTAAATTCCGTGTTACCAGGTTATTGCACTAATCCCCTAACCATATAAATATAATAAGGACTTGAGAGAGTTTATAGTTTGTAAAAATATTACTTTGACTTCCTTTACGTTGACTTTTTAATTATAATTTTGCGGAAATTCATGATTTTAAAATGATGCACTTATTGTACGGAAATAGAAAATTATTTTGTAAGGGTTGAAAGGTTCAAATGGTCCGAAATAAGAAAAGAGTATGATGATCGGAAAATGAACCTAAAGGATTTTTTAGTTAGACGTATCCTTGGGTGAAATTTGTAAGAATTTTTGCCCGGATAATTATTATTTTCTAAATTTTTACGTTGTTAACAAAATACTAATTATTTCGGGAAATAAAATTAAACTACTGAGTGAGAATTTAATATCATTCTTAAGGTTGAATTTTTAATACCTTCCGTTTTGTCTAAAAATCCGCAGTTTTTTATCCTTGTTAATTCCATAATACCTAGAACTCCAAAATGTTTAAATTATCTATAGACATGGCAATACAGACAGGTTGGTTACCATTTTAGTTTTTTTGTTCGTGTGATAAAAAAACGTACAGTGAATGATACCAGTGAATAGTTTAACTTCACTAGAACTCTTTCGTGTAAAAAAACACGAAACTATTAATTTAAAAAAAAAATCCAATCTAATAAGGAAAATTCGTTTTTGATTAATTTTTGCTTCAAAAATGAAAAGCCGACTATCTCATTTTTTTTATTTGTTATTTTATAGGAGTAAACACAATTGGGGCGACAACGACGGCGACAACGACGACTACAACGACAACGACAGCGATATCACTCGAGTGAACACAATTACGGCGACGGCGACGAAATAAATATACAGGAAAAAAGTAAACAAATAGAAAAATAAATAAAAAAATATATGGTTGTCGTTGTTCAAAAAACTACAAAAAAAGAATAGAACAGCACTTAAATTTTATTTATTTGTGCCATGGCAAACTAAATTTTGCTCATACTTTGCTTATATGACTTTAAAATGCATCAAAATTTTAACAAATTTAATACCTTTTTTAATTTAAAATTATTTAGATATCATAAATTTCACTAGGTTTTCATATTTATCAATCCTAGAATATTAAAAATTGCATTATTTTTTCAATTGCATGAAAAATAAAATTTCGATTTTATTTTATTCAACAATACAATAGTTTTTGTAAATATGTACTTAATTTAATACACATTTAAAAATTAAAATGTGCACAAATTAAATTAAATACAAACACATTTATTTTATTATTACATATACCCATCTAAATATTTATTTATTATATTTTATTGGTTTTCCTTTTCTTTTAACTATTTTAATTTTTATATATATTTATGCACTTCTTTTTTTAAGGCTGTCCTTTTCTTTTCTTTCATGAAAAAAAGTGTTATACAGTCTAATAATGGGATTAGTTACATAATTCGAGAATGTTATGCAACTTTTTATATCGTATTAAGAAATACTTATACAACAAATTATACTTATAATTTTCGCCACTTTTGAGGTTATAACAGGATTCGTGAAACTTAATAGACAGTTACTAGAATACATAAGCTTTCTACTAAAAGAATTCAATTCTCTTACAGAGCTAATTTGCTAGTTGGGATATATATCTTATGCCTTGAGCACAGCTAATAACGCAAAGCAATTTTGAGCTACCGTAAAAACCGATTTTCTGCGTTATTTCTTATTTATTTTAAATAAAAATTATGAAAAACGAAAGATTAATTTTATTGATTTTTTAAAAAGAATTTCTTAAAATTATTTCATAATTAATTAGAAAACTGAATTTAATTTTTTTTTGCTCCAGAAAGAATTGACTACGTCTCAAAATAATTTTTTTGTTTCTTTTTCACAGCGTTTCTTTTGCATCGAAATTTTGTTTTGCTGCATTTTCCTGTCACAATCATATTATAAAAAAAACAAAAACAGTTGTTTGCAGTTGATTTTTTTGCTTTCAAGTAAAATTAGCTGAGAACAGGTTTCCGGAACATTCCTTCAAAAATTGCTTTGCGGCATTAGCTGTTCTCAAGGCATTATGGTCTTCTCGTTTGGTGATTTTTTGTGTAGTACCGAAAACAAGATTTCAAGATTAATATAGCCTTTTAAAAGTCTTAGTAAGGATGTTTACTTTAGCAAAAATTTTTACTTTTTTAGACGACCAGAGCTACATCTGCAGGTTTTGTTTTCGGTACTACAATGATAATATTTAAGATTATTTTATATTCAAATATAGTTACTCTTTTAGCAACTATACTATATTAATATTTTTCGAGAAATACTGGTAAATTAAAAAAATTACGGGGAATTCGATTAAGCAATATTGTCCGATAAAACCGGTTAACCGGTTTACCGGTATTGGATGCCCTAGCTCCGTTAAAATAAAGATTACCTGCCCAAAAATGTTGGGTAGGGAGCTACGGTTAGGGTTTTCCCGGCTCAAAATATGCAAAAAAAAAAATTCTAAAATAGGTAACTCCGGTGAAATAAAGATTACCAGACCAAACATTTTGGCTGGGAATTCATGATTATCGTATTTTGCTGCTGCCTGGCACTTTCAGACATTTTAATTTCAAATATATGTATATATAGGGCCCAATATTACAAGCAAAAAATTACATATCCTACCAATAAAAAAATTTATTTTCTTAAACCTATTATTATGTTAAAAATAATTAAAGCATTAAAAAAAAAAAAATTATTCTTTGGGAATCGAACCTGACACTTTCACTCTCATAGTCTGATGTTCGAGCCACTAAGCCATATAGTCCATATGATTTTGGCTTTCTAAAATATAATAAAAAAATTCTAATAAACCAATAATTTTTTTGTTTTTATTCTTGTATGTAAAACTTCTTGTGAAGCGAAAATTTTCGAATTGTTGCGTTGAAACTTGTTCACTTCATTCAAAACAACTTATTCATTCAAAACAATATTTTTTGTTAGAACAAGCAACACATTTGAATAAATGTTGCAATCAAATTCAATGCTCATGAAACAAACAATTAATGTTGTTTGACATCGATCAACTAAAATGAAGAAAGTTTGATTGAAAATTCAACGATTTCAATTATTTTCGAAGCATAATTAATTTTTTTCGTTATTTGGTTTTTGAATATTTGAATCATAGAATTTTTTTTTGATTTTCAAAATTTTAAAAAATTAAAAAAAAAAATTTCATTTACATATTTTCTTAAGCATAAAAATTTCAAAGCTCAGGCCTGTGAAGACTGACTAATTTTTCTTTATGAAAAAAACTTTTTTTTTTAATTATTTTAAGACATAAATTTTATATTAAAAAAAAGAAAAAATTATTTTTGATTAGAAAGTTAAAATCATATTATTTTTTAAAAAAACTTTTTATTTTATTTTATTAATGCATTTTATTAATATTTCTACCAATAAACTTTAATTTTTTTCATAAATAAAAAAAAAATGTTAATTGTATTCTTATTTTCAAGAACTTCCCTACCCTACATAAAAAATTTAAAAATTTCAATCCAATGATAATTTTCGAAATTTCGAAACTTTCAACGAAAAAAATCATTGAATTATTCAGTTACAATATTAATAAAACAATTATTTTAAATTCAATGGAATGGTAAAAAAAAAAAACACAAGAAGCAGTCATAGGAACTGCCGAGTGAAGTTAATACTTAAAAGCTTTAAACTATGAAATAACAGTGGCTACCAATTTATATAATTTCAATTTCAATCAAATAAAAGAATTTGTTTTTGTTTCAAGCAAAAAAAAATTTTTTCCACCGAAAAATGGATTTCAAAAAGGTATACCGTTTCACCCCTAATTACACTCATTATAATCGGGAAAGTTTTTATTAGAATTTTGTCACCCACGCATACAATATTCTGTTAATTTAAAAATTATTGGATCTTGTTGAGAACTTCTTTTTATATCTAATTTTGTGATAGGAAATTCTTCACAAAAATTAAATGAATTAATAGAAAATGATTCTAAATTGGTTCCATTATTCAATGGTAACCTACTCTTAGCACCATCATTAGGGAGTCCATTACCGGTTTTACCGTTACCGAAAAACCGGTAGTACCGAACAATACTTCATTACCGAAATACCGAAACCGAATTACCGAAGACGTATTACCGACAATTTCGGTAATGAAATATTAAATTATTTTGATCTGAAAAATGCATTATCGAAACGCATCTATGAGCGGCGATTTGTTTGTATATGCGGACTTTTTCGCTTTCTTCATATTCCTAATGTCAGGAATTTAAATTGTGAGGATTATGGAATTTTTGACCAAATCTTCCCAAATTCTTCAATATCCCAAATTGTTAACGTTTATGTGTTATAACGTTTATGTGTTAGCGAAGAAATATTGGACACAATTTCAGATACAGATACAGAATTAATTTCTGATGACGAAATGGAAATGGAACAGAAACCGGTAGAACCTAGTTCTCTGCAGGAAAGGCTTCACAAAAGAATTCTGGAACGATACACACAACAAACATCTCAACTACCACGGAAAAAAAACCCAAAAAGGATTTAATAACTGTAATTCGCTCGGAAGTAAAGTATTTTGAAGTGAAGGCATCAAAGGAAAGCATTTAAGCACCGTACATAATTATAAAAATACCGTTCGGCCCACAAGCGTCGTCGTGAAACGGCTATTTCCGATTCAGGATTGCTCGTCACGAAAATCAGATCAATGCTTTCCGACAAATAATAATTTATGCTTTTTAAGATCATGTTTTCAAAATATAATGTAACGTATTTTTCTATTATCTAATGATTTTTTCATTTAATTTCTTTCTTTTAATTTTTAAATAAAAACAACTGAATTAATATAATATTTTACTGAATTTTATTTTATTAAGTGATTAATTTCCGTTCCCTTTTCGTGATGTAGATTATAAAAAAAGTCAATTACCGAAAATTACTGGTATTATCGGTTTCGGTAACTACCAATTTCCGAATAACCTGTTATGAAAAAAATGAGTGCTTCGGTAATGGACACACTAATCACCATGGGCCTGTTTTGATGTATTTCGATATTTTATTATGTATCTATACATTGATAGTTTAATTGACCAACGATGTAATCTAGTCGCGGCCACAGCCGGCATACCTTTCGCTGGGTTGAAAATCGTTTGAAGGGGTTGGTGGTCCGTATAAATTACGAATTCGTGACCAAACAAATACTTGCCAAATTCTTCTATTCCAAATATTATTGCCAAAGCTTCGCGATGTAGTTGCGAATAATTTTTCTACGCCGGTGAAATAGTTGACGAAGCAAAACATATTGGCTTTTCCAAACCATCAACTACATGTGGCAAAACGGCTCCAACACCGTAAGGTGATACATCACACGACAACACTAGGGGCTTGTTTGGATCATAAACTTCCAAAATATTAAAATCATATAATAAATTTTTACATTTTTCAAAACATTCTGTACATTCATGTATCCATTCAAATTTTACGTCATTTTTTAATGGATTATATAAAATAACTTAAATAAGGAATAAACCTGCGATAGTAATTTAATAAAGGTTGAAGTTCCGTAATATTTTGAGATATTGGTGCGTTCGAAATCGCTTCTAATTTACCTTTTTGTGGACTAATGTCTTTATTAGAAATAGTGTGTCCCAAATAGTCAATTTTTTGGGAAAAAAGATACATTTATCGATATTTACGCGAACATTATATTCATGAAGACGACTTAGTACTTCTAATAAATTTTTAAAACATTCATTCTTCGAATCACCTTGATAACAAGAAACTTTTGTTAATTTTAACAAAATTTGATCTATAACAGATTGAAAAATACTAGCAGCACTCGATACACCGAAACATAACCTTTGAAATTGGTAAAGTCCCCTATGTGTGTTTATGGTCAAAAATTCTTTCTACTTTTCAGTTACTTCCAATTGCTCGTAAGCCCGTAAGTCGGTACATAACGTTATAGAGACATTAGTTTTGGAACTACGACAATTGAACTAGCATTAGCACTGCACCGGATAGGTTTTCTTATACCAATTTATCAAGCTCAATTTCTACTTTTTCGCGTGAATTAAAAGAAAGGGTATATGCCTTGTGAAAAAATGGAGTATGGTCTTTTTTCATTATGATTTCAGCTTTAAAATGTTTTATTGGTGATTTTAAATTATTATCAAAAACATAAGGAAATTTCATTTTTAATTCACTTGATAAATTTTCCAAATTTATATCTAATATATCTTTTTTTGTAATTTGACTTACTAAACATATTGACTGTCTGGCATGATCAACATTGTTTGATTTTCTAAAGCTATTAAACAAATTTCTCCATTCTGGGTGTAAGGTATGTAATGGTTCATGACGTCATACTGAAAATGGAAGTTGATACTGGAGCATATAGTAGCGTTATTTGTTCTGAAGAATACGTAAGACTGTTTAAAAATTTAAATTTAACAAAATGTAATAAATCTTTGCAGGTAGTTACTGGTCAAAAAGTTAGGTTATTGCAAAACTAAATGTTAAGAAAAAAGACAAGTTTCAGGTGAAAGTGGGATTCAAGATTTAATTATTATACACTCTAAATCATTTTTTACACCATTACTCGGTAAATCTTTTTTCAGTATGACGTCATTAACCATTACATTTATATATTCTGGAGTGTTTTCTTCGATAACCCAATGAAATCGTTGATTACTCTCATTTTCTTGTTCTATTTGATGTAATCGATTTCGTTTCCTACACTGGTATAGTCACCTTTTTTGTCGCAAATAAAACATGTAGCATCTGCAGCTGGACATTTATGCTTCACATCATGTATATCATCACGGCGAGAACATTTATTATCAGAATTTTGATTCGAATTTTTATTCTTATTTTTCTGACAATAATTATTAGATTTGTCTCTTTGGTCATTTTCTTGACATTTTGAGGATTCTCTTTGCCATTTATTTTTGCTGTATTGGTTTTTGCGATGAGAAATTCTGTTAATACTGGCTTGAGAATGTTGGGGTTGAATCAACTTATTCTCTGTATCAATCATTTCCAAGTTTATCGCAATTTCTTTTTAAAATTTGATTCTGCCTTCTTTAAGGATATGTGATCGAATATAATTTTTTTTGGATGCCGCACACAAACATTAAGCATAACATGTCATCCAAAAAATTTCCGAATTCGCAAGTTTGTGCCATTGCACAGAGTTCAATTTTATACTCACTTAACGATTCACCCATTTTTTGTTTTCGCATGCAAAATTTGTATCTCTCAAAAATAATATTTATTTATTTTTTTTAAAGTGTTATTTTAGTATTCCAACACATTCATCAAAAGTTTTAGTACATGGATCGTCTGGCTGGACTCATTAATTTGTCTAAAATTTTGTGAGTAGAACTACCAATGCATGTTATGAGAACGGCATGCTTCTTTTCATCACTTGCAATGTCGTTCACTTTAAAAAAAATATATTTAAGCGCCGTATGTAGAGCTCACCTGTTATATAATTTTCAACCTTACCAACATTTAAATTTTGCGATGGCGGTATCATTATGATTTCTTCTTTACTCTCATTAATTTTAGCTTCTTGACCTTTAGTTGACATTAAAATTAATTAATTAATTTTTTATCCTCGTCGCCAATTGTTGGGTTTGTCCTCTTCTGCTTCAAATAAAAAAGTCTTCTTTCTCTTATTTTACATTTCATTTATTAAGAAGCTAAATTATAACTGAACTTAAAACTAATGATCAATTCTTTTTATTCTTCACTTATAATAGAAACATTTGTCTTAACAATAAATTAAAGATAGAAAAGTTTAAACACAAATCTTCGTGTACATAACAGTTATATATATTCACAAAAACACATGGACACTTATCAACATTAGATCACTCGACCTAACGGTCTCGTGATATAAGTGTTGACGCTGTCCATGTGTTTTTGTGTACACAACTCGTTGTAATAACAAATTTTCTTAACATGTGTTGTAATCTACTATTAAAAGTAATAAAATTTTATATTATGTATATTGATAGTATATGATCTGATTGCTGAGCTAAGTTATAGTATGTTCCAATACGACATCATAATTTGGTTTCAGGATCATCATCATTAAAGTCTATGATTCCAGAGGATTATTTGCAATTTTTGCAAATATTAAAATTTTAAGTAAGTTTTATTTTAGTTCATTATTTACATTTTATTTTGACTTATACTTTTTAAATATATCCATATTACGGAAATGAATCAACTAGAAGATTATTAATTAAAATTAATTAATTAAAATTAAAATTTTTATTTTTTTTTTATTTTTTATTTTTAATCCTTTTAATATGTTATTTTTTTTATTTTTATTTAATTATAATTCTACTAAATATAAAGAAAATTTATTTTTATTTAATTTTCGCTAGTTTCGAGGTTTTACCTAATCGACTGGGCATTTGCTACTGTAACTTTCCTTTTTTTTACTTAATATGTTGAAATTCTACCAAGAATTATCCGAGGAGTCTGTTAATTCCATATTTAATCAACGAGAAGAATTTAACAAACAGTTAAATGAGGTAATTGCGACTAAAAATAAACACAATCTAAGGACATATATGAGCATATCTTAATGGAAGTGATAAATGCTAAACAAAAAAAACATTTTAAAACACCACTTGATTATCGTCGCCTACAACGCTATGATATTTTTATAAATATAGGGGAAGAAGAGTGTTGAATTTTCCCAATTGAAAAAAGCAATGGAAATACAAGCGTCAAATATTTTGTTCCTACGGAAAACCTATTTGACATAATAAATATCAGTATCGGACAAAAATGTTACAACTAAGGCAATAATGTTATATCTAAGTTTATGTACGTCAATGCTTCACAGCGACAACGACAACAAAATAATTATGGAACTTTCAGATCTTGGTTGAAAATTTATTCAATTCATGAAGAATCGTGCAAACCGTGATGGAATAAAACAAACACCTTACGAAGCTTTAATTGATGGAAAAATGAAATTGGGTCTGGAAACATTATTTTTACCAGAATATATAATTACTGAAATTTATTCAGAGGACGATTTAATTGCCACTAACACGTCTATCATTCTTGAATAAAATTCTATCTACCTAAAGAACCGAAGCTGTAGTTTTAAATATAGAAAAATTTTATGGTGAAAAAACAGAAAATTTGGTATTGAAAATATGGAAAATTTTAATTATGTATATTAGACTGGTTTATTTTCTTGCCGCCCATGAAGATTTTGAACATTTAACTGCAAAAAACGGAAAAACGCTGTCAGATTTTTCGAAATTTTGTTTCCCCATCAGGTGCAACCAGCTTTTGTAATTTTTGAGGCCTACACCCACCTTATTATGTTAAGACTCTGTAACTTTTTTCTCTTTTAATTTTTTTTTCCTCCTGAAATTGTGGGTTAACTGTCTTGATGCTCCCTTCATACTATTGATACTTTCTTTTTAGAACTCCTTAAAAGAGAATTCTAACGTTTTTCCCATTTTATTTTTACTTTAGGACCATACAGTGATGCCAGATGTCAAGATTTTTCTTGATTTTCATGATTTTTTGGCCCGATTTTTAGCAAAAATCTTGAAATCAAGATTATTGATCTATTTTCCAATTCCCTTATAAAAAACCTTGGAATGCAAGACATTAGAAAGTAAATCAAGATTTTTATTTTCAATTATCATAAAAAAATTTTAAACATTCTAATTTTAAAGAATATTTGAGGCAATGAGAAGTGATGAAGTTGTGATTTAAATTCAAAGACCATTGTATAAAATTCTATTTTTTTTATGCAACCAAATGCTTAAAGGATTTAATTTAACAAACAATATCTCAAAAATCTGTTCTTGAAAAAAAAATTTTATCTTTAGCAAAGATCTCTAAATTTTTCTCTTCATTAAACGTTCCGAATTTGCAACATTTTGATAGAAAAAGGAGGGAATTACGTCAAGTAAATTTTAAAAATTATGATCTCAAACCGTATATTGAATAATTCAATATTGAAAAGTTTTGGAGAAAAATTTCAAACCTAAATCGAAGTGATCAATCTTCTTTCACTTTGCTTCCCTATTTTAAATGAGTTTGTTTGGGCCATTTTAACCAACAGAAAATGTAGAAAGAATTTTTTCAATAATAATTTAAATAAAACAAAACAGATTAACTATAATGATGCATATTTACTGCAAAGATTATTTGAAAATCAGGCATGTAAATTGTTACGACAAGCAAGAGGACTTGGATTTTTTGAAATATTTCAAGAAGATAAAAAGAAAAATTTGTGATTTTTATTAAAAATGTTAAACTTAATTCTTTTTTAAGTACAAGTTTTATTTTTATGTAGGTTAAAAATCAAATCTATATGTAAAATGTGTTTATACTAAAATCTATAATATATTTCTAAAGCCAAAGAAAGGATTTTGTGTTAATTTTTTTGTTTGAATAAAAATAAAAAAATAAAAATCAAGATATTTTGTTTGGAAATCTTGAAATCAAGATTTTGAAAATGGACCAGATTTTTTTTTTCAAAAAATCTTGATTTCAAGATTTTTTTTGGTAAATTTTCAAGATATTTTTTTTTTTACCTGGCATCACTGGGACCATATCTTTTCTAAATGAAGAGGAATTAATTTTTGAAGTTTACACTTCTTTAGGCGTGTTGTATGATATAATAGAGTAATTCTGTAGGGGGTAAAAATTCATTTCCATTCTACTCATTCGACATTCGAAATCGAATTCGAACTGACATGATTTTTGACGTTTCAATACTCAAAAAAATTAGTGGTCCACTCAATAATCATTTGTCATTTATAAAAACAAAATAATTTGGCGCGACAAATTTAAATTCAAATTATTTTTTAAAAATTTTTCGTTTACAAATTATTTAAAACTAAAAATTTTTTTTTTTTTCAAAATAGGTAGTTCAATAATCATTTTGTTATTTATAAAAACAAAATAATTTGGCGCGAAAAATTTAAATTTAAATTAATTTTAAAAATCTTTCGTTTACAAATTATTTAAAACTAAATTTTTTTTCCAAAATAGGTAGCTCCGTTAAAATAAAGATTACCTGCCGAAAAATTTTTGGACAGGGAGCTACGGTTAGGTGCCGGCACAAAATTTACAAAAATTTTTTTTTTTCCGAAATAGGTAGCTCCGGTCAAATTAATATTACCTGAAAAAAAAATTTTGGGTGGGGAGCTACGGTTAGGTCGTGTCGGAGCAAAATATACGAAAATTTTTTTTTTTAAATAGGTAGCTCCATTGAAATTAATATTACCTGAAAAAAAAATTTTGGGTGGGGAGCTACGTACGTCGTGCCGGAGCAAAATATACGATTTTTTTTTTTTTTTTTTAAATAGGTAGCTCCGGTGAAATTAATATTACCTACAAAAAAAAATTTTGGGTAGGGCGCTACGGTTAGGACGTGCCGGAGCAAAATATACGAACATTTTTTTTTTTTTAATAGGTAGCTGCGGTGAAATTAAGATTACCAGCCGAAAAATTTTTGGGAAGGGAGCTACGGTTAGGTCGTGCCAACGCAAAATACACAAAAAAATTTTTTTTCCGAAATAGGTAGATTCGGTGAAATAAAGATTACCTGCCGAAAAATTTTTGGGCAGGGAGGTACGGTTAGGTCGTGCCGGCGCAAAATACACAAACATTTTTTTTTTCCGAAATAGGTAGCTTCGGTGAAATAAAGATTACCTGGCGAAAAATTTTTGGGCAGGGAGGTACGGTTAGGTCGTGCCGACGCAAAATGTACAAAAAAAATTTTTTGCAAAAATAGGTAGCTCCGGTGAAATTAAGATTACCTAGGTACGGTTAGGTCGTGCCGGCGCAAAATATGCAAAATAAAAATATTTTAATTTACATTTTGTACTGAACAGCTCATGATTTGTTGCCACTGTTATTTCATAGTTTAAATCTTTAAGTATAAACTTCTGTCGGCAGTTCTATGACTGCTTCGTGTGTTTTTTTGCATATTTTGCGCCTAACCGTACCTAGGTAATCTTAATTTCACCGGAGCTACCTATTTTTACAAAAAAAAATTTTTGTACATTTTGCGTCGGCACGATCTAAATATTTTAATTTACATTTTGTACTGAGCAGCTCATCATTTGTAGCCACTGTTATTTCATAGTTTAAATCTTTTAAGTATAAACTTCTATCGGCAGTTCTATGACTGCTTCGTGTGTTTTTTTCTTATATATTTGTGATTAAAGAAAGTTTTGTTTTTATTTTTTGTTATTTAAATATTGTATTTTCTGTTATTTTCCATCAATAAAGACTGTTGAAACGTATCTTTGATTTTACATAGTTTCTTATAGAAAATTGTAGTCCACTTTTCGTCGTTTCGTGTTTTTTTTTTGGAAGGTGTCTACGACGCAAAGCGAGGCCTTAGTGTATAATATATTGCAGGGTTTCTTAAACTAGGGGTCGCGACCCCAACTGGGGGTCGTTAGATTTTTTCATGGGGTCGCGAGAAATTCCCAATTTAAAACAATTTTGTATAAATATGTCTTAAATTAACAAACTTGGCAAGGTTTTTGAATTAATTTTTCAAGGTTTTAGAATTAGATGATTTCTTAAATAACATAAAACTTTTGGTTATCAATTAAAAAACAGTATCTTTCTTTGTCTGAAATGGCAGTTCAAATTGTTTTGCCATTTTCCACCATATATTTATATGAAAATGCATTTCATGCTTATTATATATTAAATCAAAATATTGCTCGCAATTGCGCAATATTGAAAATGTATTGAGACCAGCGCTTTCGGAAATCGAGCCACAATTAAAATTACTTTCCTCTAAAAAGCAAGCTATATTTTAATATTTTAATGTTTTATTTAATTTAAATACTAAATAATATAACTAGAAGAGGTTATTAATCTTTATTTTTTATTCATTTTGTTATAACTAGAAAATGTTTTATTTTAATTTTTTATTTATTACAATATTTACTATTACTAGAAAATGTTATTAATTTTTTATTACCTGAAAATAAATTGTATTTGTTATTTAAACGTTTTTTTCTTGAATAACGATTATTTCTCAAAATAGGTTGTGGGTCGCCGAAATACGTCATTTAAAATTTGGGGTCGCAATGCAGCAAAGTTTAAGAACCGCTGATATATACGCACGTTTCTTTGAAATAAAAATCTTATTTCTTTTTTTTTTCTTATATATTTCTTTCAAAATACTTATAGTTTTATTTGCCACAAATTAATTTATTTCTTTTTAAATTAATTTTCAAATTATTATTTTTATCTCAAATTAATTTAGGTTTTTCAAATTCTTTCTTTCTTTTCAAATTTCTTTCAGGTTTTTTTCTTTCCAATTAATTTTTTTAATTTTTCAACTCTTTCTAAATCTTTTAAAATTTTACGCCCGCTTTCTTTCACGTTCCAAATTCAACTCTTTTTTTTTATTCTTTTCCTTTTCTTTTCTGGTGAGATGCCTACTTTACAAAATCTTCATCTTAACATTCCTAACTAATACATATAAAAACCCTACAATATATTTATTGTACTTTTCATTTATTTACACCTATATTATTAAAAAAAAATAAAATAAAATAAAAATATATTAATAACGAAAATATTTAATGAATCAAAAAATTTAAGCATAATATTTAAACATAATTTAATATTGTTCTCGTTCCAAATTGTTGAAAAAAAAACTTCAAATAAATTAATTATTTCATTTTAATAGAAATGAATGATAATATAAAAAAAAAAAAAGAAAGTCTTTAATTTTAAAAACAACTTGCTAAGATTCTCGCAAACTCGATTCATAATTTAATTTTGTTCTCGTTCCAAATTGTGGCTTTTCGTCCTAAGCATTTCATATATTGAACAACTTTTCGAAGAAATGATCTAATGTATAAAAATTAAAATGGACCGTCCGAAAAACAATTTACTCAAATAACAATTCATGCAATAAAAAATCCGTGCAATTGACTTAAAAACAAATATTCGAACATTATTGATACATTTAGACAATTCGCGCACTCTATACATATAAAAATTAATGTCTGTCTGTATGTTTGTAAACTGTTCGACTAATTTCGATGAAACTCGGAGGAGTTGTTGTCCGGACCCCATGGAAAGCTTTCCATCCTTTAGATTTTCAGCGCAACCCTTCGACAAGGATTCCCCACGGGAATGGAGGGAATGTCATTTAGATACTATACCTATAAAAATGGGCAGAAGGGTAGGCAGAAGGGTAGGCAGAAGGGTAGGCAGAAGGGCGGGGCAGAAGGCAGAGGCAGAACGAGTTTTCTTTAAATTAATGTTATCAAGAGCGTAGCGGAGCACGCCGGGTCACCTGATATAATATAAATTCAAAATTTTTAAAATATCTGATATTCAGTTTTTTATATATATGAAAAAATGATTGTTGCAAGTTTTGTTTATTTAATGAATAATTGTTATTTGAATAAATCGTCAATTGTTGTATACTCTCTAAACCAAAATTGGCTATAATCCCTAGTAATTTCCAAGTTTCATGTTTTAGCTGGGAAATTCAATTATTGAAAATAGTTTTTTAGTTTCAAAAGATTGTTCACGTAAAAATCTATTTCTCAAAATCTAGATTTATAGGTAATAAATGTAGGTCTATCTCAAATAATGATCAATGGATACCAAACACCAAAGCTATTTTGGTGAGCTAGATTAAATCTAGAATACAGTATTAGGCGAATATCAAGAATTATTAAAATCTAGTTTGTACAATTATTATCTATTTCTTCTTGCCAGATTTCAATTGTTGATTTCACTTGGATTAGTTTCTCCTTGCTAGATTTCAATTATTGATACTAGATTTCAGTTTGATTAGTTAGGTTTAATAAACTAGACTAATGGTAAATACGTAAATTATCAAAGATCTACCGTTGCAAGCTAGATTTCAAATTATCTCCTAGTGGCTAAAAATCTAGTTCATTCGAGTTTTATGTACTAGGTTCTAGTCAACTTTTGGTTAGAGAGTATACGAGTATTTCATTCGCTAAAAAATAATTTTAGACAAAGTACTTGGACGGGATGAGTAAAGTTTGCTCGGTTTGTCTATAAAAGCAAATTTAACATTTATATTTATGAGTATAATTAATTCAAACAGATAATTTCATACTTATTTCTTACGTCATATATGATGTTGAAAAATTTAATCTATCATCATTATCAAATACATTTTGACTGCTAATTAATAAAAAAAAAAATATGCTTTATTTTGTTTCTGGATTTTATAATGTAATTTTTATTTTTATTTTAATTAGTGAGAAAACATTTTTACCAAAAATATTAAAAAATCATGATAAATGATTCAAAAATTAATAAATTTAATTCAAAAGATTTTGTTGAAACAATTACAACAAATTATAGTAGAATTGATTTTATGAACAATAACACTAGTTGGAATAATTCTTTACCATCAGATCGTTGGGATTTTTTTAATTTATCAAGTGACGACGATTTATTTCAAGCATGTAATCCAGCTTTACTTGAGACAAATCAATTCAATTGTACAATAAATGAATATTTAAGATTTATATTGGGACCACAAACATTACCATTAGTAACAGCATTATTAGTAAGTTCATTAATTTATTAACAAAAATAAATTTATTTTATAATTTACGTAGTTTTTTCCATAATGTGTAATATGTAGTTTTAATAATGAGAATTAGGATAAAAAAAACTACCTATTTAAAAATAAGTTAGCTTATACATTTGTCATTAGACTTACGATTACATTAGAGCTAGCAGCTAGATATACAAAAATATGGATAACATTATTATTAAAAATTATAAGTAAAAAAAAATTTTTTAAGAAAAGATGGTTTTTATTGAAGAGCCCCAAAAAGTTTAAATTAAAAATTTGTTCTTGCTTGATAACATTCAAACTATTTAAAAAAACATTCGAAACCAATAAGCTGAATTAGAGATTGAATACTTTCAGATATCGAATGCTCATTAGATATCGAATGCTTTTAAGAATATTTTGAACATTTAAGTCCTTGCACGAATAAATTTTTATTTTTCACTTTTTGTGGCTCTTGAATTAAAAGCATCTTTTCATAAAAAAAAATGTTTACTTAAGGCCGGAGTCCACTGTCTGTTCAATGAATAGATGTTTGTTGAAAAAATGTGCTTAAAAAAATGAACAAATTGCTTTGCTCAATGTATTTAATTGGCTGTATATGCACAAACAGTTCACTTGTGTTCTGATTGTAAAAGTTCTGTTCTGATTATGATTGTATACCTACGCGTTTTTTTCGTTTTTGAATTTTTTTTTCTATTTTCGTTTTAAATTTGTTTATTAATTGATACAGTTTTTGTTATAAAGAAAAAAAAATTTTTTTTTTAAATTTTAATAGTTCTAACTTTTGACCTTTTTTTTAAATAAAATAAAAATAAAAATAATAATAATAATAATAATAATAATAATAATAATAATAATAATAATAATAATAATAATAATAATAATAATAATAATAATAATAATTATTATAATAAATGTTCACATAAAATAGTGTCGGACCAATTTTATTCGAAATAAAAAAAGAAAAATAATAAATAAACTTGACGAGGTCACCAAGTCTTCCTTTATTCCCCATCCTTTATTCCCGTACACTTTTCTTCACTCCCTTGTCGTTGCCTTACTGGAGGTCAATAAGGTTTTAAAAACTGTTGACCGCCGGTTCGTAGTTCATCAGCTAGTTATAGAAAACAACTCGTTTTATTAAAATTTACACTTCTTGCAGTAGCGATGAGCAAAACATTTTCTATAAATTTTTGTAACATTCGAGGTTTGCTAGCGAACTTCCAAGCCGTTCAAATTCATGTGGCCTCTGCTAAGCCAAATGTTCTCGCTTTAAGTGAGACCCAAGTATTCGACAACGGAGACCCCATCCGTTTTTCAATCCCCACTATTTATTCGTTGCCCACAGAGGCCTCGCTGTTTATATAAAGAATGACGTTGCTTGTTATCACATTAAAAATTTAAAATCATCAAGTCCCTTATTAAATTTTCACATCATCCATTTTTGCTTCCTTTATAGGAGTCTGCAACTGACTGGCTGTTGTCGAGTTTGACTTGTTGTCGGACCAAATAAATCAGATTCTGGCGAAAAACCCAGAGTCTGAAGTTTTGGTTTTCGGTACGCAACGTACACAACGTATCATGGCTTAGTCATTTAGTCGCAACAGTTCCGAAGGCAGATATAAAGTTTTTTTTCAAGTCTCAATAATCTGATTCAAATTATTTTTGAAGCCACCCACATTCCAGATGTAAACCATCAGGGTCATCATCTCTTAGATCTGTTTCTGACATCAAATCCAGATAATTCGATCATTGTCTCGTTATCTCTTGATGGTGGAGCGAGTTTATCTAAAGCTCCTGGAAGACTGGTATGGACCTATTCGCAAGTTGATTGGGATGGACTCGCGGTTAACTTAGACGTGTGGATCTGTCTCGTTGCTTGTTGGAGAGGAATGCTGACCTTTGCACGGCTGTCATTACTAAAAGTATTCTGCTGGGCATGAAATTTTTCATACCCCACAAAAAGGTTCAAAATAAAACGAATACGAAAAATCTGTGGTTCAATGACACCTGTGCAAAGGACATAGCCGATAGGGATAATGCTTGTCGTGAGTATAAACAAAACAATTCTTTAAATTCACTGAAGGGCTGGCGAGAGGTCAGCAACAGATGCAGTAAATTTGTATACCCAGAGGAAGCGTCAAGAAATATTAAACCTTCCAAAAATAGCAGAAGCTTTTAGAGCTTCGCTAAAAGTATACAACAAAACTTTTGTTCGCCTACATCTTGTAGATAGTGCCCGGATTATATCAGATTCGGTTGGGAAGACTAATTTGTTTGCAAAACTTTTTAGTCAAAACTCAACACTCTTAGCTTCACCTCAATATCTACCTGTCTTGATTCAAGTAAACTCTTCTTTTCGAAGAGTTTACTTTAGCCAAGGTGCTGTTTTAAAAGCTCTCAAAAATCTGAATGTGAAAAAGTCAACTGGCCCTGATGGTATTCCGGCTGTGGTCTTAAAAAATACTGCCTCTATTCTACCTAAACCTCTGCTATCTTTCATATTCACTTGGCATTTACCCCACCAAGTAGAAAGTTATGCATAGGCTGCATAGGCTGAAAAGACAATAAATGCGATCCCTCTAACTACTGGCCCATTGCGCTTACTTCTATTATTTCCAAAATAATGGAGTCCTTCGTTAACAACAAATTAAAAAAATACCCAGAATGTAACAATTGCGAAGTGACCAGCAATATGGTTTTCGCTCGAATAGATCAACTGGTGACTTGATGACATATTTATTCAACAAGCTCAACGTTAGTCTTCGCAACTCTGGTGAGGCTTGTGTTGTTGCTTTGGATATAGCTAAGGTTTTTTATCGAGTGTGGCACTCGGCCCTGATTTCTAAAGTTAAATCAATGGGTCTAGGATCAGCCTTTGTCAATTGGATCAGCAACTTTTTGTCTGGCCGTTCTATTCATGCTGTTGTGAATGGATACATATTTGCAACATTAACTCAGGTGTACCCCAAGGATCTGTTCTCTCTCCAACCCTCTTTTTAATTTTCATTAATGATCTTCTGCAATCAACTCTAAGCCCCATCCACATCTTCGCTAATGACAGTAACTTGGAAGCATGCTACGATTTTATTAATAGGAAATCAGCATCTTCAAATGATGTAACTACTAAACGCAAATTTTTACAAAGTACCTTTCCGAAATTTCACAATGGAGTCTTCTCAACAGAGGTGAGTTTAACGCATCCAAAACGCAATGCTTCTTAATTTCTTGAAAGCTGTCAACTTTCGATCCCCAATTTTCTTTTGGAGGCGAAAGTATTAGAAAATCTAGAAGCCTTGACATTTTATGCTCGAAACGCCGATCTGAGCTAGAAAGGTCATATTTTCGAAACGGCAAACAACACAGCGAAATTTCTTGGTTTTCTAAAAAGATGTAAACAATGATTTTCCCCCTCTGATCTCTTAAACATTTACAAATCCTACATACGACCTAAATTAGAACATAATTCACATATATGCTCCTAAAACCCATCTTGAGTACCTGGACAAAGTTCAGAGAAGGCTATTAGACTGATAAACAATCATCAAGCCACCAGCCTATTAACATCACTCAATCACCGTCGCAATGTAGGTTCAATTTCCATTTTTATAAATACCTTGTTGCAACGGATACGTGTTCCCTGAAAGTAAAAGCCCTTTTTCCTTCACTTCAAGTATTTTCACGTCAAACACGTACCGCTTCCACGTCACACCCATATTTCGTCAAAATTCCCAGATGCAGATGCGATAGAACGAGCTTCGGAGATTCGTTTTCAGTTCGCCTCTCGAGAATGTGGAATGCTCTCCCATCAAAATTGTTCCCGACAGCTGGTGGATGTTTGACTTATGACTTGCGCTGGTTTAATAACAGTGTAAATGATTACCTACTTACGGTCCCACTTTTAAATCTCGTATAAAAGGTATCCCACCTAGTGATTTGGTACCTTTAATATAAAAAAAAATAAAAAAAAAAAACGTATGTACGTAGTGTGTATTGAACAAAATAATCCAGCCTTTATAATTTATTTTTTACTTTTTAGTTATAAGTAAAACACACACGTTACGTTTCATGTTTTACACACGTTACGTTTTCATGTTATAATTAATATTTTTTATTTTTTTTTTAATTTACGAAGTTAAACCTACCACTTCTGATTCAAAATGGCTTTTATTTTAAAATTACCGTTACCATTTGATAAATTTTTAGAATTTTCTAGAACAATGTGAAATATTCAAGCTTCGGTGTACTTATTTTTTGTTGCTCATTTTTTTCCATACAATTTTACCGTCCAATTGTTTATATAATTTTCCAACAGATGTCTCTGTAAAATCTATACTATCTCTAACTATATAACTCACTCTATAACGTACTGAATACCATTTGCGAGAAGTAAGCAATAAATTCACTTAAATTGCCAGCAATAAATTCGCTTAAATACATCAGCGCCACCATCGCTTAAATTTTGAACCTTAATAGAGGGTAAAATGTTAGGAAAAAATAATAATAAAGCAATTTGAAATACAAAATAAAATATTTAAGGAAATTTATTGCTGGCGTTAAAAAGAGCTTTGTTATTGTTCTATTAAAAACAATAACAAAGCAACTTGAAACAATAATAAAGCAATTTAATACAACAACAAAATATTTTTAGAGTAAATGTGTGTTTGTGGTTTTAAATTTAAGGAAATTTATTGCTGACGTTAATAAGAGCAAATAATCTAAATATTGTGTATGGTCAGGTCAGTGTAAATAAATAAAAATAGTTTTTTTTTCTAATTATTAAATTTAGTTTAATAATAATTTTAGAAATAATAATTACTATAATAATTATTTTATAATTATTATAATAATTTAATTTTATTTAATATTTGTAAGAGCCACGAACTCAATATAGTGGTTATTTGGGGCTATTATAATAATAATAATAATAATTATTTTAGTCGAATTTTTTATAGTAATTACTTATCTGGTACCAGACTGCGACGCCGACAAGAAAATACGCCGAGCGCTGCCCATCGCAATCGATTTTTTTGTCCGCCGTCGCAAAATGTTTTTGTCGACGTCTCAGGGCGTATGCGTGCCAAAAATATTTCTTCTATTTTTTTGGTTTTTGTTCTTTTTTTCACATTTTTTTTTCTTTTTTGTTTGCACGCCGATGACGCTGCCCGTCGCTTACTTTTTTTCTAAGCTCGTCGTCGCGGACAAAAACTCGTCGGCGTCGGCGTCTGTGTGGTACCAAATTTTAAATAGAAAAAAATAGGTTCGTTCTGTGTTTGGTACTTGGTTTGCCATATAATTTTTTTTTTTTCATGGTTTGAAAGTCGGTTCGACACAAACCTAGAAATTTCACTACATAGTTTTATTGCATTTAAAAAAAAAAAGGTATAACCTGTCATTTGCAGAAAATTTACAGAAAAAATCATGCTTTAAAATGCTTCAATATAAAAAAAATAATAATAAATTGTCGATTGTCAAAAAAATAAAAAATCAAAATATTAAAAAAAAATAATTGTATTTTATTTTAAATTTCCATTTTATCTTTAAATAAAAAAAAATTAAATTTTTTTTTTTAAATTATAAAAATCCAAAATTTATTTTACAAACAATTTTTTTTTTTTTTATTTCAATCCAAACCATCTTTTATAAGTGTGGCACCCCATTCGCCAACCTATTTTCAAACCATGAAATTCATGGTTGGTATCCTGAAGTGTAGCGAAGTTATTAGCTTTTTACTTTTATGTAACTTCTTATCCTCTCGGTCAGTTCATAGTAGAAAATTAAAGATTAGTATTTAAGTATCTATAATATGACTAACCTACTAGAATATAATCTATATATAAAAACTATTAACTTTTTTATCCCTTTAAGAAACCTATTAACTTCTAGTTCCAATCCAATGTTCCAGTAACTAAATCAGAAAGCTAGTCCCGGAGCCAAATTCTATAACTATGTTGTGAAAAAAAATGATGTTCGAATAAAATTTTTTAAACGACATCTAGTTATATGTCGTTTAAAAAATGTTGTTTGAGCAACATTTTTTTGAACAACATAGTTATAGAATTTGGCCACAGTTGACTGCTATAGAGCAGGAGCAGGTAGATCAGACAGAAGTTAGACTTATCATGCTAGGAAAGCTGACACCTTCAAAAACTCCATTCCAGCCCTCCTTTCCAAATTCTAGTACCTACAATAAATTTAATAGAATTATACTTACCTATTTAAAATTTGGTGCTAGATAAATAATTATTACCGTCAAAAATTAGACTAAAATAATTATTATAATAATTATAAAATAAAATAATTATTATAATAATTATTATTACTAAAATAATTATTAAAATAAATTTAATAATTAGAAGAAAAAAAGTTATTTTTATTTACTTTTACACCGATCTGACCATACAAATATTTAGATTATTTGCTCTTATTAATGCCAGCAATAAATTTCCTTAAATTTAAAACCACAAACACACATTTACTCAAAAAATATTTTGTTGTTGTATTCAAATTGCTTTATTATTGTTTTAAGTTGCTTTGTTATTGTTTTTAATAGAACAATAACAAAGCTCTTTTTAACGCCAGCAATAAATTTCCTTAAATATTTTATTTTGTATTTCAAATTGCTTTATTATTATTTTTTCCTAACTTTTTACCCTCTATTAAGGTTCTAAATTTAAGTGATGGTGGCGCTGATGTATTTAAGCAAATTTATTGCTGGCAATTTAAGTGAATTTATTGCTTACTTCTCGCACATCTGAATACCGGTGCTTTAAACTCAACGCGAATATATTATCGCTCTTTCTCTCTCAATGATATATCGTCGTCTCTTGCGTGACTCCAGCCCAAAATCAACTTCAATAAAAAGCATCTAATAATAATCCATCAATTAATTGTTTTTCTTGAGAGTTTTTTGTTTTATTTTTTAAATTATTATCTTAATTTAATTTGAATATTCAGTATATGTGGAATTTAAAATAAATAGAAATAAATTGTACAGATAAATATAATTAATTAATATTTAAAAAAATATTCAATAAGAAACTATTAACACCACTTTAAGTTTATTCTTCAACTTTTATCAATTTAGTAGAATATTTAATAAATCCACAACAAAATCTAAATTTTTAATTGAAATCGTATGTCTCTACTTCGATAATATTATTTTCACTTCAGTACTAAATAGTATCTTTTATATTTTACCTATATCTGTTTATAATTTGTCGGATTAAACTATTATCAGCTCTGAATGAACCGCGCTTCGTTTGTAGGAATTTCGCTCACTGTATTTTTATACATGAGTTTGAAGATTGATAAAATATTTCATTACTTGTATTTTATGAATCGTAATAAAAATATAAAAATGTTTGCAAGCGGTACTATAGATTATTGCTAACATTTAAGTTCAAAAACATGGTGAAATAATTTGTATAAGAAGTTTCTAAGTTATTTTGAGATCGATTTGAATTTATTTATAATATATTACGCTCATCACTGACTAAATGACTGGCTGATTCATTAACGCAATTTTTTTTTTTTTATTGTAATTTTTATTATCCGTAATATAGTTTATGAAGAGGTTATCGATTAAAAACAATTTGCATATTTATCAGTTTTCAACGGCGAAGTGCAATAACTCATCGGTACTTAACTCATCGGTCGATTTTGGATAAGTTATATCCATTTTAACTCATCCGAAAATTGGCCGATGAGTTATATCCTTTGGAATGACATAACTCATCCACCTCAATGCTTATTTGTGACAAACACTACGGTACTTATTCCTTGGCCAATCAGGTCGGTAAATGTAATGTATTTATCTTATCGGCCAATGAGTAAATACCCAAGTTTTTGTCACAAATCACAAATAAGCATGGAGTTGGATGAGTTATGTTATGTTATGAGTTATATCTCATCGGCCAATTTTCGGATGAGTTAAAATGGATATAACTTATCCAAAATCGACCGATGAGTTAAGTACCGATGAGTTATTGCGCGGACCCGTTTTCAACGGGCGCCTTAGGCATCTTACAACCACCTAAAGGGTTTTTCAACAAGAACTTTGTTTTTCAAAACAAAATAAAACAGACAATTTAGTTGAAAATTACTGAAATCTTGATTTATACAGAAATTGGAAGGTTTGACATTTATAAATGAAACATGATATCGGCCAAATGTCCACCACGGCTACGGTTGATTTTGATTAAGATACATAATTATTTTTTCCTTTTTTTTTTAAATAAGTAGCACAAAATATAAAGATTATAATAACAACTCAACACGAATAGGAAGTGAATTTACTTATATGAAGTTTTAGGAAGATAATTATCATAATTACTTTTGTAATTTGATCGCCTTTAAAGCTGGCCGACTGCGTGCGTCGCCCGCAATGAACTATCGTCAGACAAGCCCTGATGGTACTACATTATTAACATTATGTAATTTACGTTTGTATCTGTATGATTCATTGATTAATGCGTAGAAAATTGTCTTCTGTTGTATGTATAAGACAATCATAAAAGATTTTTTAATGTTTTACAAAAGCAAAACAAAAATTCAATAACTACAAATAATCTTCTTGTTTTCAGGTGACCATATTTTTTGTTGGAATTTTTATTACTGGATTCATAGGAAATGTTATCGTTTGTATCGTCATCATTAAGCAATCAACGTTACACAATGCAACAAATTATTATTTATTTAGCTTAGCAGTTTCTGATTTAATTTACTTACTAGGAGGTGAGAGAAATTCAATTCAAAATTTTGTTTAAAAAATGTCCATTATATGTGCAAACTTATAATAAAATTTATCTATCCTACCAAAGCATAAGCACATGCATAAGCACATACATTTAAAATCCTTCATTTCATTCTTAAAATGTGCGAAATTATGAAAGGAACTTTATTGTAACACTTTCATATTCCCTTTGTGTATCATTATATCGTAGCCCCGAAATTATTTTGTTGTATATCCCGAAAACCTAGTTTTGGGAAATCAACTTTAAAGTTTGAATGTAAATATAAAAAAAACTGGCCGAAAAACATATACTTTTTTTGTTTTTTGGTGAAAGCTAAAACCTTAAACTACAATTTAAGATCGAAAAAAGAAGTCCTTTAGAGTTCCAAATCCGAGCTACCCCAACTTTTATTCAAAAGTATCTTGCCGTAAGCGCCACTATTGCATGCGTTTCTACCACCTCTTTGCAAGTACAACATTTTTTAAAACACTTACGGCACAATAATTCTTAAAAAATAAACCATAATATTAAAAATTTTACACATACGTCATAATAATTGCTGCAAAAATTCGCAATATAGCATTTTATAAGGACATACGGCACAATTTCAATTTTATGGCATTTACGTCAAAGTCAACACTCAATATCTCAGAAACTAATAGATAGGATGATTCCGATTGGGTAGTTTGATAGAGCTTGAAAAATTATAAGCCTCTGCATACTCAACTCATTTTTTGTCATTTTGTCATGTACGACAGTATAATTGCCGGGCGACGATATACTAAAAAGCTTAATATCTCCCACACCTAAGGATTTTAAAATAACCAAAATCGGGAAAGTGGACTTTTATAGCTTGAATTGTTATCGAAACAAGAGCGAATAACAGCAAAACATATTTATTCTGTAATTTCCCCAATAAAAATGGTCGAATTTCATATTTTATTTTTTATTTGCCATACAAATAGTTTTCTTTACTATAAAATTTACTAAATTATAGCAAATTTTAATAGTGAAATAGCTGATTGGATTTTAAAGTTTAGGAAACATGCTATTAAGTTTATTAAACTTTAGAAAATTTAATAAGTTTTTTCTTAAAACGTTATTGACGTTACCGATTTTATCAAAGAAATTTTTTTTATATTTTATTTAAATTTCTCCCCTCTTTCTTTTAAAAATAACCATCAACAATTTTGTGCACGGGAAACTCTATTTAATAAAGTTAAAAAGAGGGGAAATAATATTCCCCCGATCTGTGTTCATTAAATTGTTCTCTGTATGCAAATAAAAGCTTTCAACAGCATAAAGTCTCTCCTATTTTAAAAAGTATTTCTTAAGTTTAAGATTTTCTCTATTAACATTGAAATGACCATTATCTCAAACATGAGCAGCTACACTTGATTTATTAGGACGATTAATCTTAATGTGACTTATGTTCTTTAAACCGTGTAGGGCGAGTTTGAGCAATATATTTTTCATTACAATCGCCGCACGTAATTTCATATATTTCGGTTTTTTTTCGAGGTTACTAAGTTTATCTGTAGTTGAACCAAGTTTATTTTTTAATTTATTTTCATCAGAATAAACCATTTGCAATTTAAATCGCTTGTAGATGTTTTTAATTTATTTGTAATTTCTGGAACATATTTTACTGCGACTGGTTGTAAACTATATTGTTCGTTGTTTTGTACAAAAAGGGTGGTCAGACTATTTAATTTAACCTTTTTGGAATGTTTTGCGATTATAGCATCAATTTCCGAAATTTTATAGCCATTGACGTCTGCAACTCTTTTAATGTATTCGTACTCTTTCTTATAATTTTTTATCGAAAGCGGCAACTTACATAATCTATGCACCATTGAATGAAAAGCAGCCATTTTATGTTGGCGTGGAGAATGAGAATCACGTAATGTGTGTTTCTGTGGAGGTTGGTTTGTGGTGGACTGCTATCTCTAAACTGTTACTTACACGAGTAAGCTTGAGATCTAGAAAAGATACTTTCGAGTTTGATTCTTTTTCTATGATGAATTTAATAGATGGATGTTGTTCATTCAGTATATTTAATAAATTTTCCGCTTCGTCGAACATAACAACCGCCGTAATCAGTGGCGTAGCGAGCTTAACTCGCGCCTGGGGCACAACACCTTTTTAGCCCCCCCCCCCCCCCACATTCGAAAACCATATATTATTATATAAAAAATATACTCGCAAATTAACAAATAAATAAAGTAAAATAAATAAAATCATTGGCTCAAGCTAGACTTTAAATTTGAGACAAAAATGTAGTTGAGAAAACAAGATTTTGAAATGTAATGATCATCTAGAATTTGTTCAAAAGATACCTTAATTATTTATTTTACATATTTATAAAGAAATATTTTAAAAACACGCTGTTTTAAAACAATAAAAAATTAAATATTTATTATCTCTATGGAGATACATATATTTAAACATAATATCACTGACTTCTATATAAAATACGACACATTAAATTTGTCTATGTATTAAGGTCGAATAAGCTTTTCATACAAAAGTCAAATTTTGGAAAATTTATTTTTATTTTTCAAAATTATTTTTTTATAAGAAAAACAAGGGCTATCAATTTGACATTATTATTAATATTTTTATAATTATTATATAAAAAAAAATTGCCAAAAATATTACGGAACATGCGAAAAATTCGTAATATTTTTGGCAATACAAAAGAAGCGAACTTAAAAACCGTTTGATAGGGGAGAGACCCCTGCTTAAATTTTATTTTTTTCTACAGTAATTTAACAGTTTCTACAGTAAATCTATTAAATTTTACAGCAAAGAAGCATGTTCGAAAACGAGTGTGCTGTATGCTTGGGTGTGCACTGACAGAAATTTTTTTTTGAATTCTTTTTCGATCAATATATTTTTTTTGCAGAAACAATAATTCTGTTTAAACAACATTGTTTTTTTTCAGAGAATGAAAAATATTTCGCCAAAAAAAAAAAATATTTCCTTGCCTTAAAATTATGTTAATTCCTGCAACCATATAAGTTGATTTCGCCAAGCATTAAATTTCGATTACGAGATATTTCTGTTGCGCCAATAATTTCTTCTCTCAGTGTGAGAACAATTGCTCACAGTACCAAAGGGAATATGACCGAACAGTTCCAACGTTTGGCCTCCCAAAGGTGATGAAGAACTGAAAAGAAAATAGGTTACGATAATTAATCTCCCTAATTTAAATTTACGTTTTTTTTCTTTTTTTATATTCACTGAAATTATCACGTACAACTATAAGTTTAGTAAAGCTATGGTTTCCTAGGAAAACGGTGCCGTTATATAGCGGCCGTAATATAGCGGTGGGTGACGTAGAAAAAACGTTGGCTATATAATTTATATATAATGGTTTCCTAGAGAGCGTTCGTGATGAACGTAACGAAATATAGCAGTGCCGTTATTTCATGTCGGCCGTAATATAACGGTGTTAATATTCATACAACGTTTTTTTACGGTGACGGTGAGTTTAAAAAAAAAATGAATACAAAAAATTTAAATTTAAATTGGAAAATCGAAGATGACGAAGTTTTAATTGAATATTACGGCCACTATATTACGGAAACTCTTTTTTAGGAAACCGTATATGATTGCCGTTTTAAAGGCCGTTATATTACATCGAATGTTCAACGTAATATTACGGCCGCTATTTTACGGCACCGTTTTCCTAGCAAATCATAGCTTTAGTAATAATTCTGATTAATTTTGTGAATTTGAATAAAATTTTATTTTCATTGGTTAAATGTTGTTTTATTCATAATTCATTATTTGTGAGGCTTATCGAACTTTCACTATCGAGATAACAAAGCCGCAATTCTATGCTTTAAGTTTAATTATTTTAGATATTCTTACTTTTATTGTAAATGATAGGTACTTCAGTTTTCAAAAACATTAATTATGTTATACAAAATTTATTTTTTTTTCAATGTAATTATTTTTTTTCCCACATTGTACATTTATTTTGGTCGAACCATTTGACAGAAAAAAATTTCTATGTGTAGTCTTTTATAGATAGAGAACAGAGAAGTCAGTGTTAATATGATTATAATACTAATTACTATGTATAAATTTTCCTTGCTTTTGATGAAGCAAATTTATCAATAATATCATTAAAGTTGATCATTTCAACTTTTTCTCTTTCCACACTGAAATTGCCTGACATTTCCCTAACACAACAATAAAATTCCTTAAATTTAAAGAAAAACAAATCCGAAGACGTGGTATTGGTATTTCTATTATGAATATATTATTACAGTTTGATTTAGACTATTGGTGTTCCTTTTTTTCTCTTTTTCTTTACGAATTGAAATTTATTATATATTACACTGGATCTAAATTTAAAATATATTTTCCAGAAATCGTCTGCTGAGAAATGAAACAATGTATAATGAAAAGTATAGTTTCGAGTAATTTGAGTTTAAAGATTTGAAAATTAAAAAAATGTAAGCAAAAATATCAAGTAACGTAAAATTTTCATCCAAAAAACACATTTTAATCAACATTAAGAAAATTGCAAAAAATTATAAAATCGAGTACGGGAATCGAATGGTGCTATTATCTAATAATGACGTATAAATATCATACATTGTTTCATTTCTCACCAGACGAAATTAACTATAATAAAAATAAAAATTATCGAGCAATTTTTGAAGTTTATACTTCTTTAGGCGCGTTGTATGATATAATTGAGTAATTCTGTAGGGGGTAAAAATTATTGTACTCATTCAAATTTCGAGTTCGAAAAAAAAAGCGACATGCTGTACCGTTTGAATACTCAAAAAAATGAGTCCACTCAATAATCATTTGTAATTTATAAAAACAAAATATTTTGGCGCGACAAATTTAAATTCAAATTATTTTTTAAAAATCTTTCGTTTACAAATAATTTAAAACTAAAATTTTTTTTTCAAATTAGGTAAATTAGGTAGTTCAATAGTTATTTGTCATTTATACAAACAAAATAATTTGGAGCGAAAAATTTAAATTCAAATTATTTTTTTAAAATCTTTCGTTTACAAATTATTTAAAAACTAAAATTTATTTTTCAAAAGAGGTAGCTCCGGTAAAGATTACCTGCCGAAAAATTTTCGGGCCGGGAGCTACGGTTAGTTCGTGAGGGCGGAAGTGAGGGCGGAAGTGAGGGTGGAAGTGCGGGCGGAAGTGAGGGCGGAAGTGAGGGCGGAAGTGAGGGCGGAAGTGTGGGCGGAAGTGGGGGCGGAAATGAGGATGGAAGTGAGGACGGAAATGAGGGCGGAAATGAGGGCGGAAGTGAGGGCCGAAATGAGGGCGGAAATGAGGGCGGAAATGAGGGCGGAAGTGAGGACGTAAGTGAGGGCGGAAGTGCGGGAGGAAGTGAGGGCGGAAATGAGGGCGGAAATGAGGGCGGAAGTGAGGGCGGAAGTGAGGGTGGAAGTCAGGGCGGAAGTGAGGGCTGACGTGAGGGCTGTAGTGAGGGCGGAAGTTAGGACGTAAGTGAGTTCGGAAGTGAGGGCGGAAGTGAGGGCGGAAGTGAGAGTGGAAGTGAGGACGGAAGAGAGGGCGGAAGAGAGCTTGGAAGTGAGAGTGATAGTGAGGACGGAAGTGGGGGCAGAAGTGAGGACGGAAGTGATGTCGGAAGGGTAGGGGGAAGTGAGGGTGGAAGTGAGGGCGGAAGTGAGAGCGGAAGTGAGGGCAGAAGTGATGGTGGTAGTGAAGGCGGAAGTGCGGGCGGAAGTTAGGGCGGAAATTAGGGCGAGGGGGGAAGTGAGTCATAGGAACTGCCGAAAGAAGGTTATACTTAAAAGCTTTAAACTATGAAATAACAGTGGCTACAAATGATGGGCTGCTCAGTACAAAATGTAAATTAAAATAAAAATCAGTCCATCAGTGGAAAAGCAGTCCATTATTTGAAGAGTTGTAACATTTCAAATAATTCCCAATACCAAATACAAAGTAATTGTATTCGAAAAGTACTGAATTCTTTTTTAAAAAAGGAATTGGATTTGTACTGAATACAAAGTAATTGTATTTGAAAAGTACTGAATTCTTTTTTCTAAAAGTAATTGGATTTGAAAAAGTACTGAATAAAAAGTAATTGTATTTGAAAAGTACTGAAATATCAGTAGTATTATTTATGATTATTTTTTCTTATCGCTGCAGCTAAATTCGGTAGAAAAATAGCTAAAATAAAAATTATCTTCTATATGGTTAAAGAATACTAGGTACAATTATAACTCAAATGAATAAAATTACAAAAATTAGAAAAAGTGAGGATGCAAATTATGGGGGTCTCGAAACAATTTATACAGACATAATTTATACGAAAAAACATTATTCTACTATACAAATGAGTAATGTCGTTTTTAGAGACGTCATAATTTATATATGAATAAAGTCGTTTTTTTTGTATAAATAATATCGCTTTTAAAGTGACATTATTTATCATATGATCTATGTCGTTTTTTTTTGTATAAATAATGTCGTTAGAACGACATTATTTTTACATCAATAAAGTCGTTTTTTGATCGTATGAATAATGTCATCTTTAAACTGACACTATTTATCGTATGTGAGTAAAAAAAAAAAAATTGGCCGTCCAAAATGTATGGAACCGCTGTCGCATCCCATTCGCTTCGCGCGAAGCGCACAAGAAAAAAAATGTGCGCTAGGGGTTTCGGGAGGCGGTAGCCGTCCCTCGTTCCCTGAAAAACTTTTTCCACGTAGAATAGACTACGAATGGGACGCGGTAGCGATTCCCCATTACGAACAACAGCTTTTCCATGTATGCATGTATGACGAAGGTTTTACTAGCTTAGCCATTTGTTATTTATTTTTATTTATTTGTTAATTATGTATGTCCAGTCCAATTGTATGTAAGTGAAGCATATTTTGCTTCGTATAACCATACGATAAAAAAACGACATTGTTCATACGATAAATAATGTCGTTTTAAAAGCGACATTCTTTATTTGAAAAAAAAAACAACATTATTTATCGTATGAATAATGTTGTTTTTTCCGTATGAATAAAATCGCTTTTAAAACCACATTATTTTACGTATGAATAATGTCGTTTTTCTCGTAAAAATTATGTCTGTATAAATTGTTTCGTAGTGTCAAATTATGGGGCAAAAAATTAATAAATATAAATGTGCTATTTGATTACCCAATCCTTTACCATGTGAATTTTTTTTCTATTTCTGCATATATGTATATAATATAATATTATATTTTAATAATAATATTATAACATATAACTGTAGTTAAAATTAAAATAAAATAAAAGCTACTATAGACATCTTTGTTATCATCATAGTGGTGTGTATTATACATTTTTTAAATGCTTTAATTAGTCAATTTAAATATTTATAAGAATTTGCTTAAGATTTTTTTATTTTTAGATGAAAAAAAACATATTATGAAATACTTAACACCTCTTCTCGTACTTTTATTTTAACACTCGTTTATATATGGATATTTCAGTACTTTTCAAATACAATTACTTTTTATTCAGTACTTTTTCAAATCCAATTACTTTTAGAAAAAAGTATTCAGTACTTTTCAAATACAATTACAATTACTTTGTATTCAGTACTAGTATTCAGTACCAAAGTATTTGAATATTCACAACTCCGATTATTTGTAGCCATTGTTATTTCATAGTTTAAAGCTTTAAGTATAAACTTCTTTCGGCAGTTCCTATGACTGCTTCGTGTGTTTTTTGTTTTGCAGACCATTTGCCGCCTTTTTGAGTAGCGCCCGAGGCATGATCAAACATATTAATAAAAAAATTAAAAGCCTTCAAAAAAATATATAAATAATGAAAATTAAATATTTATTCAAATTCACAAAATAATCAGAATTATTACTAACTTAACTTATAGTTATATCCTATAATTTGAATAATATCATAAATATATTAAAAATAGAAAAATAGCTAAAACAATAAGAATAATGCTAAGCGTAAAATTCATATATTTTCATTTAGAAAGACTTATAATTGTACCATGCATCAATTTCAACAGGGTTTTGTTTGCACTGTTCTGAATCAGAATGAATCTCTTCTTTTTTTTTCATTCTATCTTTTTTTTCGATTGCACGTTTTTTTTTTGTCGTCACTGTAAAATATAAAAATTTGAACGGGAGTTCCCCCTATCAAATGGTTTTTAAACACTCTTCTTTTGCATTGCCAAAAAATCGCATATTCCGTAATATTTTTGCCAATTTTTTTTTTATCGAAAAATTATAAAAATTTTAATAATAATTTATACTTACATGCAGGCCCGGCTCCTAGCGTGTGTGAAGTGTGCATTGCACACAGGCGTCGCAGGCGCCAGTAACGAAAAAGCTCCTACAAGCTAATATGAAATTGAAATTTTTACAAAAATTATTTTTTTTTTAAATGTATACAAATTTTTTTTTGAGTTTTTATTTTTGGAGCAAACATACTAAAAAATTATTTGAAATTGTTGTCTCGCAAAATTGAAAATGATTAATCCAGAAAACATTTTGAACTGGATTTATAACAATAATGTTGAAAAACTCTTTCCAAATGAACTGATTGCATTAAGAGTATTACCATACCATAAAGGAAGTATAAATATGATAAATTCATTCCCTACAAAAAATTCAAATTAAAAAAAATTAAACATAAATTATGAAATCGCAATCCCATTACCGACAAAACTGATCAAAAATTACTTGAGATCAACTATCGGTAGGGTTTCCAGAACATCTCTTTTAAAGAGAACAAGTTCTCTTTTTTGTCTTGGATCTTTTTGTTCACTCTCTTTTTCTTTTGCATTCTTTTTATGTTATCTTTTTTTAATGTTCTCTTTATGTACTCTTTTTTGTAAAATTTGAGAAAATGCAATTCACTTTTTTAAATCTCCAAATAGCGACTCTTATGGCGAAAAAAGGCACATACTCATGGATATAAAAAATGTAAATAAAGGGATTGTCAAAACAGTCAATAATCAATAGAAATTTTACATAGGGCTAATTATTTTCCTGAAGGGTTATTTTCCTGAATGGTTTCGGTTTTATAATTTTAAAATGAAATATTTTTTTTCAATATTAGTAAAAAATAAATTACACAAGAAAAATGTGATTTTATTTATTATTTATTTTTTTATCACATATCACAAGAAGAAAGTGATTTTATATAATTTGATTTTTTTTATAATTTTAATATGAAATATTTTTTTTAACATTTAGTAAAAAAAAAACACACGAAGCAGTCATACAACTGCCGACAGAAGTTTATACTTAAGATTTAAACTATGAAATAACAGTGGCTACAAATGATGGGCTGCTCAGTACTATTATTTCATAGTTTCAATCTTAAGTATAAACTTCTGTCGGCAGTTCTATGACTACTTCGTGTGTTTTTTTGTGTATTTTGCGCCGGCACGACCTAACCGTAGCTCCCTGCCCAAAAATTTTTCGGCAGGTAACCTTTATTTCACCGAAGCTACCTATTTCGGAAAAAAAATTTTTTTGTGTATTTTGCGCCGGCACGACCTAACCGTGGTACTTGGAATATTCGTCTAAAATAATTTGTCTATAAATAATTAGTCTAAAAACTATTAATCTAATAAAATTTCGTCTAAAAGGGCAATTCGTCTAAAAACAATTAGTCTAAAAACTTTTCATCTAATAACAGTTCTTCTAAAGTAGTTCGTTTCAGAAGGAAAATCGTTTGAAATAAATTAATTATTTTATATATAATGTATAATGTATCAAATTCAACTAAATTATTCAATTTAAATATAAAAAGAAAACAAATTTTCATTTATCATATTTTTAATATTTAATTTAATATTAAATTTGAGTAAAACGGAATTAGCGGACAATTCGTCTAAAATTAAGTAGTCACAAAATTCGTCCACAATCAGGGATTACAACCCTATTTAACAAAATTTTGCATGTAAATTGCGCGTGCACAATTTACATGCAAAATTTTGTTAAATAGGGTTGTAATCCCTGACTGTGGACGAATTTTGTGACTACTTAATTTTAGACGAATTGTTTTACACAAATTGATTTTAGACTAATTGTTTTTAGACGAATTGTTTTAGAGGAATTGTTTTAGACGAATTGTTTTAGACGAATTATTTTAGAGAAATTGTTTTAGACTAATTGTTTTTAGACGAATTGTTTTAGATGAATTGTTTTAGACGAATTGTTTTAGACAAATTGTTTTAGACGATTTGAGCTTAGACGAATTGCCCGCGAACCCCTAACCGTAGTTCCCTACCCAAAAATTTTTTGGCTGGTAATCTTAATTTCACTGGAGCTAGGGCCTGCAATACCGGTATACCGGTATACCGAATACCGGTATTCTGAGGATATTTTTTAAAACCGAAATACCGGTATTATGACATATAAATACCGGTATTTCGGTATTTAAAATATCATACATTTGAAATTTATTTAAATAATACATAGGGTTGCCAGTTTTTAAAATCCCGAAATCTGGACAAATTTAAATTTAATTGGTTCAAATCTGGACAAAAACTAAAGAAATCTGCATAAAAATATGGACAAAAATTATATGATTTTTTTAAAAAATTTACCAAGAAATAAATTAATTTAGTTTTTTTCATGGATCAATATAATTTTATTGCTTTTTAATTCATACTGAATTCTTATTATAAAGATAGAAAATTATTATGTAATGATTCAATCTGCATTATATAAAACCAGTGCATTTTTTGTAAAGAAATAGTCTGTGGAACTCAACATATTTCTAGTTAGGTAGTAACCAATTCTCAAACACCTAACTCAATTTTTCACTTTCAATGAACAAAAAAGATAGAATATTAGCACTTACCACTATAAAGTTATGATTTTTGGATTTTTCAGACATTTTTCTACATAAATCGGGATTGTTTATTTTATTTTATTTTTTTTAAATTCGTAGAATGAAGAAAAAAACCCATTTTCTCCTATTCTCAGTCTCAGCCACCCAAATTATATATTTGTTTTTGTATTAATTAATAAAATTATCAATTTATACAATTTCTTTTAAATTTTTAAATAAATCACCAATACCGGTATAATACCGGTATACCGGTATTTATTTAAATACAATACCGAAAACCGGTATTGATTTTTGTCTCCGGTATTGCAGGCCCTAACTGGAGCTACCTATTTAAAAAAAAAAAAAAAATTCGTATATTTTGCTCCGGCACGACCTAACCGTAGCTCATTACCCAAAAATCTTTCGGCAGGTAACATTAATTTCACCGGAGCTACCTATTTTGAAAAACAATTTTTTCGTATATTTTACGGCGGCACGACCTAACCGTAGCTGCCTTCCCAAAAATTTTTCGGCAGGTAATCTTAATTTCACCGGAGCTACCTATTTTGAAAATAATTTTTTTTTTGTATATTTTGCGCCGGCACGACCTAACCGTAGCTCCCTGCCCGAAAATTTTTCGGCAGATAATCTTTATTTCATCGGAGCTACCTATTTTGAAAAAAAAAAAATTTTGTGTATTTTGCGTCGGCACGACCTAATCGTAGCTCTCGCCCAAAAACGTTTCGGCAGTTAATCTTTATTTTAACGGAGCTACCTATTTTGGAAAAAAAATATTTAGTTTTAAATAATTTGTAAACGAAAGATTTTTAAAATTAATTTGAATTTAAATCTTTTGCACCAAATTATTTTGTTTTTATAAATGACGAATATAAATGATTATTGAACTATTTTGAAAAAAAAAAAAAAAATTTTAGTTTTAAATAATTTGTAAACGAAAAATTTTTAAAAAGTAATTTGAATTTAAATTTGTCGCGCCGAATTATTTTGTTTTTATTAATGGCACTAATTTTTTTGTGTGTTCATTTTTCAAATTCGAGTCGTATTTTGAGTATTTTATTCTTATTTTTCAGAGAAAAAATCTCATGCGTTTTAGATACTCGAATTGAAACAAAGGTTTTTAACCTCTACCAAAAATCTCACAACACGCCTAAAGAAGTATAAACTTCAAAAAAATTAAAAGTTAATGAATATAAATTTTTTACTTTTGTTTTTAAAACTTTTTATTTTTATTTTTGAAAATCAAAAATAAAGTGGCCTTTTTTCGCTGAGTTTTCGAAAAGTAAAGGGTGGGGTCCGATTTATTAAAATAATGTTCTCTTTTTTTTTGATACGATATGGACACCCAAACTATCGGGCAAGAAAAATGGAATGGGTTGGCAATAGTCTCCATAGAATCTAAAATTTCTAAATATATTAGCTTTGATGTATTGCGGAAAGATTTCGCTAAAATCAAAGCAAGACGAGCAAGTAGAGTATAAAGGAGAGTATAAAGGAAATTCAACAGCAATATTGTTGTTATGTTTTACAGATTTATGTAATTTACACATATTTCTTAATAATATATTAGGTTTTTGTCATTAATTTTGTTTTTGTTTTGCTCAGAACTTGGATTATTTTATAAAAGGTTTAATCAAAACTATTGTGAGTTCTTTTATTATTTTTCCTTTTAGTATCTAATTGAAAACTTTTTCAAAGGCGCGAAACATTCCTCGCACACAAAAAAAAACACGAGCTGGGCCTGCTTACTGTCATCAAATTGATAGTCCTTGTTTCTCGTATAAAAAAAAAATTTTAAAAATTAAAATAATTTTTTCATTCAAAAATTTGATTTTTGTATGAAAAGCTTATTCGACCTAAATCACGAATATATAAAAAGGATTTTTGAGTCATAGAAATTTTCGTTCCTAAAAAATATCGAAAGTATCACTTACCACCGCTAGGTTAGTCCCTTATGTTGTTTACATTTATTAATTTGTAAACTGAAATATGGTTAATTCATCGGGAACAATTTTGTTATTTATCTTTAAAGTAAAATAGTTTCATTTTTTTTGCAATATAAAAATGTAGATATAAGATTTTAATTCTAAATAATACCATTATTAAAATTAGGCTAAAGTGCAGTTTATGGGAACCACTCAGAATGGGCTGAAACTTGGAGGGAGGAAAGAGGCGGTGCCCAAACTCCCAAAACTGAAATCAGTTCTTGGGGCAAAGGCCCCGTTTCGGAGATAGGGCCCCCCAAAGTTTTCATACTTTTTGTATGGATAATTTTTTTTTTTTTGCTAGATTTTCCCCATTTTTTTGTAGAGAGTATGCGGGTGTCTCAATCAGACACAAAAAAAAACCACGAAGCAGTCATAGAACTTCCTAAAGAAGTTTATACTTAAAGATTTAAAATATGAAATAAAAGTGGCTACAAATGATAGGCTGCTGAGTACAAAATGTAAATTAAAATATTTTACCCTCTACCAAAAAAACGCACAACGCGGCTAAAGAAGTATAAACTTAAAAAAAAATTTCGTATATTTTGCTCCGGCACGACACCGGCACGAACCGTAGCTCCCCACCTAAAATTTTTTTTCAGGTAATCTTAATTTCACCGGAGCTACCTATTAAAAAAAATAAAATTTTTATATATTTTGCTCCGGCACGACCTAACCGTAGCTCTCCACCCAAAATTTTTTTTCAGGTAATATTAATTTCACCGGAGCTACCTATTTTGAAAAAATAATTTTTCGTATATTTTGCTCCGGCACAACCTAACCGTATCTCCCCACCCAAAAATTTTTTTTCAGGTAATATTAATTTCACCGGAGCTACCTCTTTTGAAAAAACAAAAATTTTCGTATATTTTGCTCCGGCACGACCTAACCGTAGCTCCCAATCCAAAATTTTTTTTCAGGTAATATTAATTTCACCGGAGCTACCTATTTTCAAAAAAAAAAAAAAAATTTCGTATATTTTGCTCCGGCACGACCTAACCGTAGCTCTCCACCCAAAATTTTTTTTTCAGTTTATATTAATTTCACCGGAGCTACCTATTTTGAAAAAAAAAAAAAAAATTTCGTATATTTTGCTCCGGCACGACCTAACCGTAGCTCCCCACCCAAAATTTTTTTTCAGGTAATATTATTTCACTGGAGCTACCTATTTTGAAAAAAAAAAATTTTCGTATATTTTGCTCCGGCACGACCTAACCGTAGCTCCCCATCCAACATTTTTTTTTTCAGGTAATATTAATTTCACCGGAGCTACCTATTTTCAAAAAAAAAAAAAAATTTCGTATATTTTGCTCCGGCACGACCTAACCGTAGCTCCCCATCCAAAATTTTTTTTCAGGTAATAT
The DNA here is from genome assembly GCA_964007475.1 of Hybos culiciformis. Taxonomy (NCBI): domain Eukaryota; kingdom Metazoa; phylum Arthropoda; class Insecta; order Diptera; family Hybotidae; genus Hybos; species Hybos culiciformis. The sequence goes on from OZ023273.1 coordinate 78,743,245, forward strand.
TATTTCACTGGAGCTACCTATTTTGAAAAAAAAAAAATTTTTCGTATATTTTGCATCGGCACGACCTAACCGTAGCTCCCCACCCAAAAATTTTTTTTCAGGTAATATTAATTTCAACGGAGCTACCTATTTTGAAAAAAAAAAATTTTTCGTATATTTTGCTCCGGCACGACCTAACCGTAGCTTCCCACCCAAAATTTTTTTTTCAGGTAATATTAATTTCAATGGAGCTACCTATTTTGAAAAAAAAAATTTTTCGTATATTTTGCTCCGGCACGACCTAACCGTAGCTCCCCACCCAAAAATTTTTTTTCAGGTAATATTAATTTCACCGGAGCTACCTATTTTGAAAAAACAAAAATTTTCGTATATTTTGCTCCGGCACGACCTAACCGTAGCTTCCCATCCAACATTTTTTTTTCAGGTAATATTAATTTCTAACCGTAGCTTCCCACCCAAAATTTTTTTTTCAGTTAATATTAATTTCACCGGAGCTACCTATTTTGAAAAAAAAATGTTTCCGTATATTTTGCTCCGGCACGACCTAACCGTAGCTCCCCACCCAAAAATTTTTTTTCAGGTAATATTAATTTCACCGGAGCTACCTATTTTGAAAAAAAAAAATTTTCGTATATTTTGCTCCGGCACGACCTAACCGTAGCTCCCCACCCAAAAATTTTTTTTCAAGTAATATTAATTTCACCGGAGCTACCTATTTTGAAAAAAAAAATTTCGTATATTTTGCTCCGGCACGACCTAACCGTAGCTCCCCCCCAAAAATTTTTTTCAGGTAATATTAATTTCACCGGAGGTACCTATTTTGGAAAAAAAAAAAAATTCGTATGATTTGCTCCGGCACGACCTAACCGTAGCTCCCCACCCATAAAATTTTTTCCAGTTAATATTAATTTCACCGGAGCTACCTATTTAAAAAAAAAAATTTTCGTATATTTTGCTCCGGCACGACCTAACCGTAGCTTCCCACCCAAAATTTTTTTTTCAGGTAATATTAATTTCACCGTAGCTACCTATTTAAAAAAAAAAAAATTTTTCGTATATTTTGCTCCGGCACGACCTAACCGTAGCTCCCCACCCATAATTTTTTTTCAGGTAATCTTAATTTCACCGGAGCTACCTATTTAAAAAAAAAAAAATTTTCGTATATTTTGCTCCGGCACGACCTAACCGTAGCTTTTTTTGCTTGTAATATTGGGCGCTATATATACATATATTTGAATTTAAAAAATCTTGTCATTGGGAATCGAACCAGGCACCTTCAGACTTACAGTCTGATGTTCTAGCCACTAAGCCATATTGTCCATATGATTTTGGGTTCCTTAAATATAATAAAAAATAAGTATTCTTATTCTAATGTTTCTGAGAAAAATGATGACGATTCTGAGGAAAATTCTATATGAAAATGGATTTTTAACCTCTACCAAAAATCATCAAACGCCGCTAAAGAAGTATAAACTTCAAAAAAATTTCCCATACAAAAATGTATGAAAACTTTGGGAGCCCCTATCTCCGAAACGGGGCCTTTGCCCCAAGAACTGATTTTAGTTTTAGGGGTTTCGCACCGCCTCTACCCCTCTCCAAGTTTCAGCCCATTCTGAGTGGTTCCCATAAACTGCACTTACGCCTAAAATTATTTTACGAGTTTTCTGCAATAATTTCAGAAAACTGAATTCCTTTTCCGAATATTGGAACAGAACTTGTTTTTAATCTAATGAGTTCGTGGTCCTGTTGAAAGAAAAGTAAATTCTTCCACTCAATTTTCCTGATATCTGTTAAATATTAAAAAAAAAGAAGAAAATTAATTTACGTTTTCAGCTGAATAATCAATTCCTGCCTTAAAAATTGTTGACCGAAAAATATTTTTATCCAAAAAATGCCGACTGCAAAGATAAAACTCCTTGGGGAGCTCTGATATCCCGACTTTTTCAAAATATTTTCCGATTTAAGCCCAAGTTTTTCCGACATAATCGCTTTAAAAAAGGAATTTAACACTGATTTTATGTCTTTAAATTTTTTTGATTCTTATCCCAACGGGGTACTGCGTTTTGGTTGGGATAGGAAATTACCAGTGAAGTCTGTCCTCTTACAACTGCACGCCTCTGTCACTATCAATGGATCCAAAATCATGATCGATCATAGATCCCAATCAGTGACAAATGAGCCAGTTGTAGTACCAAAACGTAGTATGGAGTTTCCATGTGGTTATCATCGATGTCTTAGCTTTGGATTCTTGGATAGCCCCAGAATGTTCCACAAAGAATGGGCTTTTGGGTTTACACTGTAAGTGGGATTGTGTAGCTCACTTTTCAGTAAAACACCTGCTGGACTTGTCATCCTAAGCCAGTGGGACTAATCCCGCAAAGCTTCGGATGGATAGTTCTACCACCTAAAGACTAAAGGGTAAAAAAAATCATTTACTTTTTTTTGTTTCGTGGTAAAACACAATGTGAAATTGTTTCACTTCTTTTATATGATTTCTAGTCAAAACAATTTCAATAAAAACAAAAAAAAGGTAATTATGCAAAACTTACAAAATTTTACATAAAATGTATTATTCTGTATATCATTAGTTTTTATTTATACTTGACCTATTCCAAATTAAAAATTCTTTAATAAAAAAATGCAATTAATTTGTTTTTTGAAGTTAATACTTCTTTAGGCGCGTTGAAGAGGGTCTCGAAAACGCGTGAGATTTTTTCTAAGAAAAATAAGAATAAGAATACTCAAAATTCGACTCGAATTTGAAAAATGTGAACAAAAAACTGAGTGGTTATTTATTAGATTTTTATTAAATTCTATTAAGCTTTATCCTGACGTAGGTTCGAATCCCGAAAAGAGCAACAAATTTGAATAATTGAAATCTATATATAATTGAAACTTGTTGACATTTTGTCATAGAAGTTCAAAGGCAAATAGAAATAATAATGGTAAAAAAAATACAAGCAAAATTTCTCAAATAGAAAATAAAGTTAAAATTTGTACCCGAACACACGTTGTTGTGGAACACACATTTTAAGTGAAATTTTTGTTGTCAGATTGATGAATGAGCTAGTTATTTTTTTGGGAAAAGATCTAAGAAGAATTAATATTTATAATTTCTACTTATTCAACACTTAAATTGTATGAAATAGAATGATATCCTTCCCTTAAACAGGTTTTCAAACCAAAAAGTAATTTATGTTTTTATCGATTTCCGTTTTTTATGAATCAAAAATCGGAATAACTTTTGCAGTCCTCCCCGGGAGGGGTTTCCTCTTTTGGTTCAGTGTAGGGTATTCAAATTTTAAAATAGCCTATAACGACCTCAGACAAAGAGACGGTGTAAATTTCGAAACGATCGGTTGAGTGGTTTAGTTTTTAATATTTAATATTTGATTTTATATATATTAGAAGAGGCGGCCAAATTTTTTGTTACGAAATTTGTGTGTAATCACTTCCTATTTTTACGTGTCAAATTTGAATGAAATCGTATGAAATTTCCGCCCCGGGGGAGGTCCCGGGGTAGGAGGTCAACAAAATTTTTTGTTACCAAATTTGTGTGTAAACATTTCGTCTTTTTACGTACCAAATTTGAATGAAGTCGGACGAACTTTTGAAGTCCGTCCCAGAGGCGGTCGCTGGGTAGGAGGTCAACAAATTTTTTATTACGAAATTTGTGTGGAATCAATTCCTCTTTTTACGTGTCAAATTTGAATGAAATCGGACGAAATTTTGAAGTCCGTCCCTAGGGGAGGTCGCTAGGTAGGAGGCGAATAAATTTTTTGTTATGAAATTTGTGTGTAATTATTTCCTATTCTTAAGTTCCAAATTTGAATGTAAATCGGACGAACTTATAAAGTCCGCCCCCAGGAAGGTCCGTTTTTGTAGGAGGTCAACAAATTTTTTGTTACGAAATTTGTGTGTAATCAGTTCCTTTTTTTACATACCAAATTTGAATGAAATTGGGCGATCTTTTGAAGTCCGCCCCAGGGGTGGTCTCTGGGCAGGAAGTCCGTGGGTAGGAAGTCAACAAATTTTTTGTTACGAAATTTGTGTGTAATCAGTTTCTCTATTTACGTACGAAATTTAAATGAAATTCGACAAACTTTTGAAGACCGACCCCGGGGGAGGTCCTTGAGTAGGACGCCAATCAAATTTGAGGACCCCGACCTGGCACAAAGACATGGTATAAGTTTCACAACGATCGGTTGAGCGGTTTAGGAGCCTATTCGGAACAGACAAACAGACAAAGAGACAAACAGACAACTTCGCTTTTATATATATAGATTTGAAATACCGCAGCAACGAAGATGGTATTCCGGCTATGGTCGTAAAACATACTAACACTGTTCTGGCTAAACCTCTGCGCAACCTTTTCTTTCTTTCATATTCACTTGGCATTTACCCCACCAAGTGGAAAATTGTGCATGTTCAGCCTATTCCAAAAAAAAGGCGATAAATGCGATCCCTCAAACTACTGGCCTGTTGCGCTGACTTCTATTCTCTCCAAAGTAATGGAATCTCTCATTAATAATAAAGTTAAAAAATACCTTGAAAGCAATAAATTGCTAAGTGACCAGCAATACGGTTTTCGCTCGAATAGGTCGACTGGTGATCTGATGGCATATTTGTCCGGCAAGCTCAACACTAGTCTTTAGAACTCCGGTGAGGATTGTGTTGTTGCTTTGGATATAGCTAAGGCTTTTGATCGAGTGTGGCACTGATTTCTAAAGTTAAATCAATGGGTCTTGGATCTGCCTTTGTCAATCGGATCAGCAAGTTTTTGTCTGGCCGCTCTATTCGTGCTGTTGTGGATGGGTACCGGTCACATCTTTTCAACATCAACTCCGCGGTACCCCAAGGGTGTGTTCTAATTTTCATTAATGATCTTCTTCAATCTAGTCTAAACCCCATCCACAGCTTCGCCGATGACAGTAACTTAGTAGCAAGCTACGATTTTATTTAGAAAATACATCAAGTACGACTAACAGAAATTTATAATTATTATTGACTGTCTTGAAAGTAGGATTCGCAATCCCGGAGCCTTTTTTCAATCCCGGGATTTCGGGATTGGTTTTTGTTGATCCCGGGATCCCGTCGGGATTAATCTAGTAGAATTTTGTTATTATTTATTTGGAAAAACTGAAAATATTGTACAAAATTTAAATATAAGTTTTTTTTTATTTAGAAAAAAAGAAAATGAAAACATTACATAGTAAAATAACAAAATTCATTATTTATTAGACATAGAAAATATGGTAAGAAAAAAATATATTTTTTTTTACTGATATAAAATGTTTATTTAAAATTAGTTTGTTTTTGACTGTTGGTGAAAAAATCCTCGAAATCCTAGAAATTAGTTAATAATTAGAATGGTTTTTCCGGGATCGGGATTTTGATTCTTGAATCCCGGGATTTCGGGATTGAATATATTGCAGGAATCCCGGGATCCTGGGATTCGGGATCCCGGGATTGCGACCTCTACTTGAAAGCCGTTAAGTCTGCCAAATCTTCTTGCCAAAAATCATTAATTAATTTTTGAACAACATGCCTTCTGAAAAAATTTTTTCTTCTATACTTATGAATTTAAGAGACAACTTTTTTTTATTTTGTTTCATGTCATATTTAAGTTATGATAAATGTATAATTTATATATCTATGATCATATATTAAAGTAGCTTAAGTCGAAAATAATGGAAAAAGTGTTATGGATATTATGAAATACAACTTATCGTCTTTGATTTTTTTCAGATAATCCACACCGTTTTATTTCCTTTAAAAAAATGTTCTTAGTACAAAATAAAATCAACTAAGTCTTTTCGAACGTAAACACATTTCGTCCCATCAATGCTTATTTGTCGTAACTGACTTTTTTGAGATTTTGATATTATTGGTTCTTATATACTAAAAATTTTAAATGTTTTTTTTGCACGTATCCAGATGACGATACCTACCTCCAATCCCGAGATATTCAGCATCGACTTTATCGCAAACGCAAAATTTGGGAAAAAAAAAATCGTGCTTATTTGTCTTATCTGATAAACTAATATTTTTTTATATGAGAAATTTTAGTTTTTTATTAAATTACACTTCAGACACTTTTAATTCCTGTTTGTCGTATTAAATACTTGATTTTATTTTTTTCTTCTTTTTGAAAACTAATTTCTTTGTCGTATGTTCAAAAAAAATATAAAATTAGGCGTAACTTGTCATTAACAATTGGCATCTTATTTGTCGTTCACAATACTGTAGTGTTTCATATAAGGCAAGTTTGTTAAGTCTTATTTGATTTCTGATTTGTCGTACTCTATACAGATTTTTAATAACTTGTAGGTCTTGATTTCTAAGGGAGACGTAGTTGCAATCTATACATTTGCAATGCAAGAAATAAACAAAACTTCAAAATGAAGTAAGTAAATAAAATTTACTTAACACGGAAGTGTGTAAAGGAAATTGACTTAAGTAAATAATTACATGTGTGTTGACGCATGTAATATACCATTTACTGACCTAAATTGTACGGTAGTAAATCTAACTTACAATTTACAATTTACTATCAAAATTTAAGAGGACTTAGAACAAAAACTTCTAAAATTTTTCTTAACTCAGCCATTCTAAATTTTGATATTTACCTTTTGACAGAGACTTGGTTGTCCTATAGTATCAACAACCTTGAGTTATTTGATCAAGAATTTATCGTTTTTAAAAGGAATAGATATAACGATGACTCTTTACCACCCAATACAATTCCAAAAGGTGTATTAATCGTTATAAGAAACACTTTTAATGTATCCCAAATTTCTATCCCTAACACAGAACAGTTGGAAACTATTTGTGTGAAGGTTGAATTATTAGATAAAAATATCTATACAATGTTCTGCTACATTCCACCTAACACAAATAGTGGTATTTATGACAATGTCCTTAAGGCAATAGATTTCATTTCCAACAGCCTTGAACCCTTAGATCAGTGGTTCTTAATCGGTGGTGCACGCACCCCTTAGGGGTGCGAGCTTGAATATTTGGGGGTGCGAAATTGTAATTTTACAAATTCACGTGTAGCTAGCAAAATAAAAAACTAATCTTAGAAATTCATTTTGGTTAGTAAATTTTTTATTCACAAAACATTTTTTAAATATGTTTGTAAATTATAAACCATAGAAACAAATTAATTTTTGTATTTTTTCTACAATTACAAAAATTCAAATGCGTTTCTATAGTGATTTTTATATTTCCTCGAAATTTTAGTTGATTGTTGCGATTATTCTTAGAAATATAAATACTGTTTCGAACATTACATTGAATAAAGATTTAAAAATAATTGAATTTTAGTGTTGATTATTACAAGTTTGAATTTTTGTGTTGAATATTAAAAGTTAAATATTAATAATAAAACAATTAATACAAGTTAATTTTACAAGTTTAGTTGAATATTTATATTCTAATTATTAGAATATAATTTGGTACATTAAAGTCAAATTCAAAAGGTAAGCTAAAATATAGCAATAATAGATAGAAGTTTAATTTTTTTTTAGTGTTTTATTAAAAAATTTATTTTTGTTTAAAATATATGTTTTGCATAATGTTTGTTTTTTAATTTATATAACTCAATAATTTCTGGTAAGGGGTGCGAGAATATTGTTTGAAAATTTTAGGGGTGCCGGTAGCTAAAAAGGTTAAGAACCACTGCCTTAGATGAATTTATCATTGGGGACTAGTATTGATTGGAAACACAATGACGGTGAATTCTTTCTGATCCCCGTAAATCCTTCAGGTGAATCTATTTGTTCTTTTCTTGACGCGTTTAGCGTTTACGGACTTCAACAAATATCTGCTGT
>OZ023273.1:78751279-78872279 GCA_964007475.1 Hybos culiciformis
GGACTAGAACTATGGAGAAACACTTTCTATTTAGCTATGAGAAAAAAAAAAAAATAATAAAAAAAAAAAAATTTAGATAGAAAGGGTGGAAGTACGTCGCAATATTTTATTGAATTTTATTCATACAAATAAGACTAGTTAGCCGATAAAACTGTGACTCATAAAATCTTAGCGAAGAATAATTTAAATTTTTTTTTTGTAAGAATTAAAAAACTTTGAAAATAAAACACACATATAACACATAATAATATATTTTTAAAATTGTAATAATGTAATTGAAATAACAAATCGATTTTATATTTTTGGTTCAAAAATTTTTCATTTATATATATATATATTTTTTTTTTTTTAAACGAACAAAAATCTAACATTATTCGTTTTTGAAATGAGACATCTTCAAATAATGATGTCTTGAATCATTTTTATGAAGTTCAATATTTTTTACTTTAGCTTCATTAAATAATTTTAAATTCGTATAAATTTTAATAAAATCTTTGATAACTAATAATTTATGATTCTCGGAATCATTTAAAATTCGTGGATGATTTTTAAAAGTTAATAAAATTCTGTCAAAATCTAAATTAGGTATTTAAAATAAAATTTGAAATTTAAAAAAAATTATTTTTTTGAAATAACTCATTTGACTCATATTTTTCTTCAAGTTCAATAAGGTTCTTACATGTATCACAGTTTAAATTTTGTATCAATTTATTTTCACTCCAACCAGTCATGTATTTGATAGCATCAAAATATGAGTTATCAATATAGATATTTTTCAGTCCTGGTTCCAAGAAATACTCATCAGTTATATTTTTATTTACTACTACATTTAATGATTTGTGCCTTTATGGCACTGTTAAAATTTTTGGTGGAAATTGAAGCTTCGATTTCATTTCTAACAAGCAATTTTTTGAACGCATTTTCAAATTGACTTGCAGTTGGGTTATCGTTGCTCCCTCCACGCTGCTCAATTTTTGAAAAATAAGTTTCTAGATAGTCCTGCGAAAAATTATGTGTAAGGATGTACTTTAACTCCTTTTTTTCTTCTACATAAAATTTGAAAATTTCAACAAAATTTTGCATTGCAATAATAAATGCCTTAAATCCAATTTGATTTCGCGAAACAATTAATTTAGTACCATTTGCGAATTTTAAATTAGAAATGTATTCTTTTTTTTGACTTAGAAAATTTAGATTTCCATGATTTATTTACCGTTATGTTCAAATAACATTAAAAAATAACGAGAGCCATATTTTCTGCGGCTGGCGCGGCGCGAAGAACGGCGCTAATAACGGCGCGATGAGCGAGTCATTAATTGTAAGCAATTAAATAACATAGTCGGCTGTATATTTTTATAAATTGAAGCTTACATATACCCTTTCTAGACAAATAAAAAAAAATTTTTTTAGTTTTTTTTTTTCATTCACAACAACAATTTCAATACATTTTTCCATATATATATATATGTATAATTCTAGTTCCTATGAATAGAAATAAAATATTTATTTTGTATGCAAAATATATTTATTATCAATAAAAATATTTTTCCCAAGTATAAAAAATAAGAATAATAAAGAAAATAAATAATAAAGAATATAAATGAAATCTAATTTTTATAACAAAAAAAAACATTATTCAAAAAGAAATTATATTTTAACAATTTTATCGTTTTTAGAAAAGGAATACAATTTAGTTCTTAAAATATTTTCATTATTAGGTATAGAGCAAGGATTTTTTGGGTTCCAGGTATTTGTTTGACATTACGATACCTATTTCTTATTTTTTTTTTTTTTTCAAATTTATCATAATTTTGAACCGAAAAGTATGCATAATTTACTTTAGATTCCGGTTGTGAAATTGCCCATTCGTACAACTGTTTGGGTGTTGTAATCAGTTTGTTCTGTAAACTGGCTCTCGATGCATTACGTTTTAAAACACCACCTAATGCGTCACATGGTCCGTGACAGGTTGCAAAAAAATGGCACTCCGCACTCAAATCAAACTCTGTTTGCATTTTACAAATATTAAAGGCAGTCATTTTATTTTTATATTGCACACATGAACCATCTGAGAAGAAATATATTTTTTGAACAGAAGGTATTTTTTGTCTGACAAATTCTAAACATTTTACAATAAATAATCGTACTGCAACGTGATTATGCTTAGGCGATTCAGATATTGCTATAAGGCTAGTAAATTTTTTTTCTTTACTCAAATCGCTCAAGTAATAAATTGCAAATGGGTGTAAAGTACATTGAGCATTCGCCCTTGTACAGCATCTTGAACGACAAAACAATAATTTTCTGAAAAATCGCAGATAATAATGCATTCTGTGAATTTTAAATTTTCTTTTAAAAATTTTAAATATTTTCCCTGCTGTTCCGCAATGAAGTGATGGGGGCCAGATTCTGTAATTTTTTATAAAACTATCAAAGAATAATTGAGGTTCTAATTGTATTGTTTCTATTGTACATCGATCGACTTGTTGCCATTGTTTAAATGTTATTAAACTGATATCATTAAGTGCGATTATATCACACATTTTATTATAAAAATTTTCAATTTTTGGGCAATTTTCACATAAATTCATTATGCATTGATCACTGTAGTTTGCACAAATAATTTTCACTTCATCGGGTATCAACTTATTTTTTTTCAAAGTGAAAACATCAACTTAACATTTTGATGATAAATGGAGACGCCAATTGAATGAATGCCACTTGCATTAGCAAGAACACAATGCAATGCGGTGGGCGATAAGTAGCAAATCTATAAAATCCTACTTTTGCTGTTGGATTTTGTTCCTTGAATATTGCATAAGCTTCTCTCAAATTACACAAAACTAATCTTCGTTGTTTTGTTGTTTTTTCAACATTGTTCGAGATGACTACGTAATCTCTTTTCCCTGGACAAACTCGACTCAAAAAAAGCTTGAATATTGTGTATTGTACTTTCATCCAATATATTGCTGCCTTTTAGGTAAAGTAGTAAGGATACGATATTTTTCATTAAAACTGCTAGAATTTAAAAACTTTTTTCAGTTCTTGAATAATTTCACTATCATCAGTTGAACTATTTGGAAGTTGATCTGCAATTGGTGTTTGAAATATTTTTCCGAAATAACTCCCATTACTTCAACGGATTTTTTTTTTTGTAACTATCAATTATCATTCTTTTTTTTCTGATAGGAGAACAGTCAATTGATATCAGTGTCGAGTTTAAATTCTCAATGTCTGTTGTTACAAATTCAATGGTATTTGTAGACACAGACGAACTTGAATTTGAAACTACTGTAAAAAATTAAAATTAAAATAAAAAAAAAAACAAAATAAAAAAAAATGTTACCAGCACTGACAGCTGTACATCGAACAGGATCTTTTTTATAAATATTAAAATAGCAACTGGAACAAATTAAATCTTTTAGTTTTAAATTTATATTTTTGCTCATTGCCCGATTTATAAGTGAAGTAAAAACATTAGGTAATTTTTAAGTTTTCGTAAACTTATTACAAGCGGAACACTTCTTCATTTTTTAAGTTCTTCACTTGACAAAAATTAATCGAAATTAAAAAAAAATTATTCTTACTTTGCTTTTATACACCTACACATTATTTTTTATTACCTATTATATAATTGTTACCCATTATATAATTATTTTTACCGTATAAAATAATGGGAATTAGGAAAAATTCCGTTCACAAAAAATAAATTGTTGTAAATATTATGGGTTTACAAAATTCAATACAAATAACTCAATATCCATGTTGAAGGAGACATATTTAAAAAATCATATCTCAAAAACTATTCGTGATACATATCTAAATTTTTTTTAATTCTATTTCTTGGTAGTTTTCCTGGTAGTTTTTATCCTTATAGCTTAGATATTTATAATTTAAGGAGGAGTCACGGGACGGGATAGATGTTTTTTAACCACGGTAAGGGATTTTGTTGAATTCAGTTGGCCAGTTCAAATTGAAACTCGTCTGTATATCGCATTATGGTCCAAGGCGGCAATATTAGATTTTTAATTGATGTACAAAAATTCAAAAGAAACAAATATATTTTTTTAACCTTAATGCGTACAAGTTTCTGATTGAAATTAAAAGAAACCATTTTTTTGCCTATGGGTTTGCTCTAATTGTAATATGTAATGGTAAGGTTAACACAGTTTTAAAATTGAATATAGATGTTACATATTACAAATTAACAATAACATTACTAATTAACAATAACAATAACAAATTAACAATAACATTATTAATTTTTTTTTTTAATCCTTACCTAGTTCTTGAGTTCTTTTTGTCCTTGAACGGATTTGATAACCCATTCGACAATATAATACCATTATTAATATCATTGGTACCACAAAAAATAATGAAAATGACAATTCCCATAATGGAAATCCGGATGGATTTTCAAGCATAGCACAAAATGCAGATTCTTCTATTAATGATTTATCTTTTAGGACAAAAGAAAATTTTAATTTTAATTCATATTATTAATTATATTTAACATAATATATATTATAACGTTCGATAATTTATTATTCATTAGAAGTTAAGTTTTAAAATTTGCTATTTCTTCAATCAAAAAATTACAGGACCCGAGCTAATTGCTCTGTTATATGCTTAGTAGTTATTCCAAGCTATTATTGTATTGTAATAAAATAGCTAATTTTAAAGTTGAATTCACAGTCACTGTAGGTTGGGCAATCTCAAAAATTCTGTAAAAAAAACCGGATATTTTATAAAAACTAAAAATATTCTGAATATTTCCTGCTTTTAGGAGGATCAGAATAGTCAGCTTAATTAAACCGAATATTGAATGCATTGATAAGTTGATAAATGAACTTGAAAATTCAATACAAATAGCAGAAAAATCGAACATTATAATATGTACATTCATTCATATTCCTCTGCCTTGTTACATTTAAACCTTATAAAAAATCTAAATACTGTTCGTCGTAAATGAATAAGAACTAGAAATCAAAAATACGAAACGTTATTATTTTCACACAACTTTCAGACAAAAAATAAAATTTTTAAATATAAAAACGTTCGGTGGAATGACCGTCACCAAGGCCTGAAAAAAGGCATGTTTCGAAAATTCTCAAAAATAAATTTAAAGTCATTCTTATCCTCAACGAATATAAGAATGTTACTCGAGAGACTTTGAAAAATCAAATCTTTTAACTCAAAAAAAATTTTACTAAAAAAATTCTAACGGAAACTCCTAAGAATATATACAAGATTGTACCAACATAATTCCATACATACACATTTAATTAAAAAAGTTGGTTAACAATCAAAATGTGCCAATAACAATTTCTAAAACTAAGAATTTTCTGCGGAATAATATTGCGTCATACCACAAAATTTTTCAGTGAAATTATCAAACATCATTGGTACAAGTATCTTTGTTAACAGAAAAATTTCAAATACGTAACAAAAATAATAACTACGAAAGTTCCTATTAAAAAATTAAAAAAAATATACAAAAATGTCAGGTGGTTCAAGCTCAACAAACCTATAATATCTATGAAACAAAATAATTTTCTTTACTGTTATTTCTCAAAAAATTTATTTGAGTTCAGTTGACTTCAAAAAATGATTTCTTCCATCATTATTACTATTCTAATATAATAAAAGGTGAACTCACCTCTTAAACGACCTTGACAGTGTTGGCTCTTTCCTCTATTTATTTTTTTAAACGTAATAATAAATAAAATAACCGAATGACTATGCAACACCGAATGCAAGGCGTACTTTGATAAAAACTTTAAATGTAAACAAAAAAAATCAAGGCGTACTTTATCAATAAAAAAATAAAAGCATTCTTTTCGAAATGACAAAAATCAACGCATAGTTACTAGACTAGGCCTGCACTATTTTTTCTGTGCAGGCTTTTTTCTAGTCACTTAATAATGTTTGTTGATCATATGAACAAAATAAATATTGCATGTGAATTTGCAACTTGTGTAATTCTCACAAACTTAAGCATTTTAATGGGCATGTGCTCGGTATGTTGTATTTACTAGTATAGAATTTAGAACCCTAAATGGAATATCATATGCGTCAATACACATGGAATCATTTAGATGCATCTGCGTATATAATGAAGAAATTTATATGCATCAGCGTCAATAATGAAATCATTTAGATGTTTCGTATTGAATATTGCGTAATACCTAAATAAAAATAATATCACTCACAATATTTCAATACAGACAAATACCAACAAAAAATGAAAAATAAAATGTGTATATCAACTTTCTTTTTTTCATTGTAAATGTATAGACTCAACTACCTTACACATGCACATTACAACAGTATATTGGATATGTAAACAAAATTTGTTATACAACTCGTTCTGTATTTACACAAAAATACATTGACTCGTGTCAATGTATTTTTCTGTATACAAAACTCTTAATTAATAACAAATTTAGTTTACATATACAATAATCTACTATTAATGCGTATGTGTTCGGTATGTTGTATTTAGTTCTATAGAATTTGGATCACTAAATGGAATATTATATGCGTCAATACACGTGCAATCATTTAGGTGCATCTGCGTGAATAATGAAATCATTTAGATGCATCAGCCTGAATAATGAAATCATTAAGATGCATCAGCGTAAATAATGAAATCGTTTAGATGTTTCGTATTGAATATTACGTAATACCTAAACAAACATAATATCTCTCACAATATTTCAATACAGACAAATAGAAGAAAAAAAGAAAAAAAAAATGAGAACTGCGTAATTCATACACAAAAATAATATCACTCACACTCACAATATTTCAATACAGAATAATAACAAAAAGGGAAAATGAAAAAAAAATCTATTCAGTTGTTTCGTGATAGTAGAAAGTTGTGCAACTTACATACCCGCCACTAAATTCATTTAAACTCCAAAATACTGCTAATTAAACTTTTTCAATTTTTTAAAATTGATAATGATTTTTATTTCTCACATTCAAAAAGAATTATTTAAAAATAGGTTGAAATAAAATATTTAAACTAGATAACAATTTTTATAATCTTTTAAACAGCTAAATTCGTGAGAAATAAAAATTCAGAATTGCAATAAATGCAATTCGGCAAAAACATCTTTCTAATAAAATTTGTCGCTTTCAAAATCTAAAGATCGGTAAAATTAAAATAAAATTAAAATTCAAAAAGTATATTTTCAAATTAAAGTAAAGTTAAGTTGAATTGAGTTTTTTATAAATTAGAAATTAAATTGTTTAAAATAAATAAAGTGTTTTGTTAAATAAATTAAAGTGTTTTTTTTATAATTATTTTTCCATAAAGCAAACAGAAAAAAAACAAAACTGGCGCAGTCGGTAGGATACCGACTTTGTGATAAATAATTTATGAAAATTTGATAAATACAGAAATATATCACAAAGACCTTTTATTAAAAAGGATTTAATCGGTATTTGAAAAAAAAATAAAATAAAATAAAATTTTTAGAAAAAAAAAACAGAAATTATTAAAACACTATTTTTTATATTTTTAACAAAAAAAAAATAAAAAATTCTAATAATATAAATTAAACAAAAGTGAATATTTTTTTTTAATATAAAAAAAGGAAAAAAAAAAATTAATTTTGGTTTTTTTTATTTGTTGAATGGACGAAGAGGAGACAGTAGATTTCGAATTTTTTAAAAAATATAAAATAAAGTTGACATGAACAGAAGTAAAAAAACTTAAAGAAACAACAGAAAAAACTAATAAAAAATTTTAAAAAAATAATTCCAAAATCATCGAAAACTATAAGAGTATAAAAATAATATAAAAATATCAACTATGGCTCAACCTATGATAACTTTCAGAGACCTCATAACTGAGGCTCGAGCAGTCCCAAGTTTTACCGGATCTGATGCCTACAGCCTTAAATCATTTATTTCCGAAGTAGAAACAACATTTGCTATAGTGAATGAGGCACCAGCAAGAGATTACCTATATCGCATCTTCTTATCAAAAATTCAAGGACCAGCTGCCGTTGCAATTCGAAGATTACTAAACAACAACTGGGACGAGGTGAAAAAGCAACTAAAAATATCATTCGGGGTCAACAATAGCTATCTCAGCCTAAAAGAAGAAGGTGATAGGGTTAATGAAAAAGATGTAAGTCAATTATATACTATTTTAAGTAAACTACTAGATAAACTCAATTTAAAATATGATTTGGATGATGAAAAACCGATCGAATTTTCTCCTCAAAATAATGAGAAATCAATGTTAAATAAATTTTTAAATAAAATAAATAGAGTAGATTCAATGTATCTTCGTACCAAAGGTGCAAGCTCTTTAGAAGAAGCGTACCAGGCTTTACTTGAAACTGGTATTGGGAACTCATTTAAATTCGAAAATCGCGATCTTAACTCAAATAGAAATTATTCGCCACGAAATAATTTTTCCCGGAACAATAGTAACTTTAACCAATCAAACCAAAATCGTAATGGTTATTATAATAATGATTTTAATCGAAATAATAATGAACCAAGACAGCAAAATAATTTCAATCGAAATTTAAATTCCGGGAATTTCAGAAATAGAAATTCTTCCGGCAATTTTAATAATAGATATGATAGGAATGTCGAACGTCCGCAAACCATGGAGGTCGACCACAATTCCGAAATTATGTCAAATTTTCATTTACAGCCTCAGATTCCTCATTACCCCTAGTATCTCTTACGGTTGAAAACAAAAAAATAATTTGTTTAATAGATACCGGATCAGTTACGTCAATAATGAGTGATAAAATTTTTTCGAAAAATAGATACCAAAAGCTTTATCGAAATATCGAATTAAGATCATTATCTGGAAGTTAAGTTATTACCGTTGAAATAATTACAAAATTACCACTGGAGTTCAAAGATCATGAGGACGCTACAATGTCCTGGAAAATTTTTGATTTTAAAAATAAAAAAAATTTTGAAGCAATTATTGGGCAAAATATTCTTAAACCACTTGGTGTTGTGATTGATTTATTAAATGATCAAATTGAGCTCAATAAACAAGTTATTAAATTTACCACAGCGTGTCCATTCGAAGTAATACATCAATTAGAAATTTTAAATATTAATAATAATGACCTATTTGAGAAATTAAAGGACGAAAAAATGAATCGTGAAGAACAAAATTTTCTTAAAAATATCATTGATAAAAACCGGGATCTGTTTTATAAAGAAGGGGATAGGTTAACAATCGTAAAAGGCGTTAAACATCAAATAATAACGAAAAATTCGCAGCCTATTTATAGCAAGGCTAATCGATTTCCGAAGATTCACGAAGACGAGGTAAATAACCAAATTTCGGATATGTTAGCTCAAAACATTATAAAACCCTCAAATAATCCCTACAATAGCCCCGTTTGGGTAGTACCCAAGAAATTAGACTACTCAGGAACCCCAAAATGGCGAATAGTAATTGACTATAGAAAGCTTAATGAGATCACAATCGACGATAAATTTCCCATTCCTAATATCGAATCTCTTTTTGATAAACATGGTAAAGCCCAATATTTCTCTACCTTGGATCTAGCCAAGGGATTTCATCAAATTCTCGTAGATGAAAAAGATCGTGAAAAAACTGCATTTTCGACCTCTCAAGGCCATTATGAATTTGTTAGAATGCCATTCGGCTACATGTCCCGGCTACATTCCAACGATTGATGAATTTCGTTCTTCAAGAATATATTGGTAAAATTTGCGTGGTTTACTTAGATGATATTTTAATTTTTTCTACTTCCATTGAAGAACATGTTTTATCTATAAATAAAATTCTTAACAAGCTTAGGGAATTCAACATTAAAATTCAGGTTGACAAATGTAAATTTTTTGCAAAAGAAACTGATTATTTAGGGCATATTCTCACCCCTGAAGGAATTAAACCAAATGAAAAAAAAATTGAAATAATCAGGCAAATTAAATTACCCAAAACTCCTAAGCAAATAAAAAGTTTCCTTGGTATTACTGGATACTACAGAAAATTTATTAGGGACTACGCAAAAGTAGCACAACCAATGACTAAATATCTAAAAAAAAATAATAAAATTAATATAAATGATCCATTATATGAGGAAGCCTTTCAAAAGTTAAAAAATTTAATTACTAGTTATCCCATTCTACGTTATCCTGACTTCAAGAAAAAATTCGTGTTGACCACGGACGCGTCGAATTTCGCTATAGGAGCCGTACTCTCTCAAGACGGCCACCCAATTAGTTTCGCAAGTAGGACCTTGAATAGTCACGAATGCAACTACTCGACTATAGAAAAAGAACTCTTAGCTATTATATGGGCCACAAAATAATTTCGCCCTTATCTTTATGGCACAAAATTCCTAATCAAGACTGACCATCGTCCATTAGTGTGGTTAAATTCCTTAAAAGAGCCAAATGAGAAGTTGCACAGATGGAGAATTCGTCTTAATGAATACGAATTTGACATCGAATATGTTAAGGGCAAGGAGAATAACATAGCAGATTTCTTAAGTCGAATTAATGATTTAAATAACCCAGAATCTCCTGAACAAAATGAAAATAACGCGATTGACCACCAAACCGAAAATTCTTCTTTAACAACAATTCATAGCGGCGTAGAAAATCAATGCGATCATATTTTCATATCAAATACCATTATAAACAAATATTTTACTCAAATATATTTAGTAAAAAATAAAATTGAAGAAATTATAGTTAAATATGATAAATTCAGGCAGATCTTCATAGAAGAAAATGATTTAAATAACATCAATTACCTAAATGACATTCTTAGGCGCTACATTAAAAATGATGTCACTCTGAATTAGATGATTTAAAATTTAACATATTACAAAATAAAATAATCCAACTTTTTGCTAACAACAACAAAATTAAATTTATTAAATGCGAAAAAAAAGCTTTTGATGTAGAGAATGAAGATGAAGCGATAAAAATTATAACAAAAATTCACTGTCAATCAAATCACAGAGGAATAATTGAAAATTATTTCGAAAATAGAGATCAATATTTTTTTCCAAAATTAAAAGAGCTTATTCATAAATTTATTAATAACTGCGACATTTGTAATGAAGCAAAACATGATCGAAATCCTAATAAATATAAATTCGAAATATCTGAAACACCCACCGAACCTAACGAAATTATTCACGGTGATACATTTTACTGTTATAAGCAAGTCTTCCTTACGTTAATTGATAAATTTACAAAGCATCTAATGGTTCAGAGATTAAATGATCGCAATGCAATTACAATAATTGAAGCGTTAAGAAATAGATTTTCGATTTTTGGAAAACCAAAAAAAAATGGTTTTCGACAATCAATTCGATAATATTAATATAAAAGATTTTCTCAGAACAGAAACTATTGAAGTTCATTTTACGTCTCCCCGTAGTCACACAGGAAATTCCCCAATCGAAAGAGTCCACGGTACTTTAATCGAACACCTTAGAATCCTTGATGCTCAAAAATCAAATTTATCCCCGGTAGACAAAATTTTATTTGCAACGGAGAAATATAATAGCTCAATTCATTCTACAACCGAAATAAAGCCAATTGATTTCATTTTAAATCGGGTGCCAAATATTCAAATTATCAGGGAAAAACTGGAGAAGAAAAAACAACATATTATAGAAAAGTTAAATAAAAATCGCAAAAACTTTGTTCTCCAAAATAAAAATGAGATATTAATAGAAAACCCTGAGGCAGCTCGCTACAAACACATAAAAAGATGTATTAAAATTAAACCTAAAATTCTGAATAACAAACTACAAGATGGCAGAAACAAAAATGTTCATCCTTCAAGAATTTAAAGAAATTTCAAATTTTCAGGTAAAGAAAACCAGAGTACTTCGAACCATCCATCAGTTGACAACTTTAATTTTGCTTTCCATCATGATCAACTCAACTCTGGCAACAGTTTCCATCGAAAGTCCTGAAAACCAAGGGGGTTATCACATTATTAAACAACAAGAAATCTCAATAATCCAAAATTATTCAAAAGTATTCCATTTAATAAATTTAACTGAATTAGAAACAACTATTCATCAAATAAAAGGTAATATCGCGAATACTTTCTCTCAAACAGAGGATTTCGCATTAATATCACAACTCGAGGTCCAATTAAATAGAACTCATCACAATATAAAAACTCTTGTACCAATAATACACAAAAGCAGCGTTACCAACTTAGGGGTTTTCCCCCTAGATTTAGGGTTTTTTTTTGTTGACAGAGGGATTTTTAGGGGGTAATTTGTTTCAGGGGTTTTTTTAGGGGTATGATGTATGATCTTAAAAGCGAACATTTAGATGACATTTGTAATATTTTTGATTGCATTTCATAAGATACCTTATCTACTAATTTTATTATAAATAAATAATTTCATTAAACCACATAATTTACGATGTGCGTTATATATTTTTCTTCAAGCATCTATTTGAAATCCTCATAGGTATATAAGTATAGCTGATATAATATCTATAAAAAAAATTTAGGGGTTTTTTAGGGGGAAATTTTATTTTTTTAGGGGGAAACATTTGAAAAGGTTGGTAACCCTGCACAAAAGAGGCCTAATAAATGTAGGAGGGAACGTTATAAAATACCTCTTTGGTAATTTAAATGAAGACGATAAAAACGAAATCAACGAACATTTAAAAAATATTGATATCAACAACCAAAACCTCATAACAAATTTTAATAAACAAGTAAAATATAACAATTTATTTCAGGAAAATTTAGAAACTCTTCGAAAACACATAATTGAAAACCAGTCTCTCATTAAAGTCACATTATTAAACAGTTCAAGTAACACATCAAAAAATATAAAAAAAATACAATATTTATCTCTCTTAAGTGACATAAATCTTTTAAATTCTGAGGTAGATAAAATTCAGCAAAATATATTATTCGCCAAGCAAGGGATTATGAGTCATTCTATTTTAACAAATGAAGAAATTGATGAGTTCGAAATTGATATTAATAAATATAAAGAGATTAAAAGTGTGCTTTTTAAAGCAAATTCGCAATTAGCCTTCATTGTTCTTATTCCTAATTTTTCAAAAGAGCTTGCAACTAAATATAAAATTATTCCGGCACCAAATCAAAACTTTGAAGAAATAAACATTGAATCTACTACTGTTATTAAATTTAGAAACAAAATATATTATGATAATAATGAAATTTACATAAAAAATTTAAAAGAAATTAATGGTTGTATAAAAGAATTAATGTCTAATAGTTATGGAAATTGTACAAAAAAGGTAAACTCTAAGTTTGAAGTTATAGAAATATCATATAATCTGATTTTAAATTTAAAAATTTTGATAAAATTGTAATTAATCATTTGATAATACCAAGTTATATTGAACCTAAAAACCTAGCAGTAATCCCAAATTTAGAAGACATCCATCTTAAACAAATCGAAAACTTTGACCAAATTGAATTTAACAAAACAAGATTGCAAAATCATTCAATTTCATTTTTATCTTTGCCATTTTTATTAATTTTTATAATTGTAACTTTCCTAATGTTTAAGTTTATTAAAAATAAGAAATACAAATGTATTACTGAAAATAAAATTGAGGAAGATGTTAGTGCTACTGAGGAAACTCAGGAGAGTTTCCAACTTAATGATGGGGGACTTACATACCCGCCACTAAATTCATTTAAACTCCAAAATACTGCTAATTAAACTTTTTCAATTTTTTAAAATTGTTAATAATTTTTATTTCTCACATTCAAAAAGAATTATTTAAAAATAGGTTGAAATAAAATATTTAAACTAGATAACAATTTTTATAATCTTTAAAACAGCTAAATTCGTGAGAAATAAAAATTCAGAATTGCAATAAATGCAATTCGGCAAAAACATCTTTCTAATAAAATTTGTAATTTAGAATAAAATCATTTTCGAGTAGTCAGTTCCATTTTCGCTTTCAAAATCTAAAGATCGGTAAAATTAAAATTTAAAAAGTATATTTTCAAATTAAAGTAAAGTTAAGTTGAATTGAGTTTTTTATAAATTAGAAATTAAATTGTTTAAAATAAATAAAGTGTTTTGTTAAATAAATTAAAGTGTTTTTTTTATAATTATTTTTCCATAAAGCAAACAGAAAAAAAAACAAAACTTGCACAGGTCTCTGTATCGTTTTTTTTTTTAATTGTTTTGTTTAATTGTTTTAATTTAGTCTCAATCGCTCGATGAAGTAACACGTACATTTTTTTTCGCGCTAATTATTTATTAAATTAATTTATAATTTGATGACTAAGTTATTAATTTTCAAAAAATAAATAATTTTTGTTTTTGATTAAGTTATTCAATTACATAATGTAGTGATATTGTTATCACTAACGTTAAAATCAAACTAAATTTATAAAAATTTTAATTATTTTTTGAACCCAAAAAATTATATATTTAAATAAGAATTACTGTAAATTATAATTAATTTGATTGGGCAACCAATCATATTAGGATATAGTAAACTATTTTATATTACATAAGAAAATTAATTATATAAACTAAATTGTATATAATATTTATATATAGAATATAAGAAATTTAGTACATAAGATTTTGTATAAATAAGATTGAAATTGGAAAATTAAATCAGATTCATACCAAATCTCATCTTTTAATAAACGGCTTCCCTGAGCTATACAATACAGGTAAGATAGCTTTCCGAGCAATATAATACGGATAACCGGCTGAATACAGCCAAAACGAAAGCGCGTCCCGCTCTAATAGGACAAACCGGCTGAATACAGCCTAGACAATAGGATCTCTATAATGACATGCTTGTGGTCATTATAGATTAGGGAATTCATAGGCCTCAGATGTCTTGGACAACATAGATGTCCAACCCATGATCCATGATAACAAATAATTAACTATAAATATGAAAGTAAATAAAAACTTTCCTTTAAATGAAAACATTTTCCTTTACATGGCGATCCTGCAAACCGCAAATCTTATAATATAATACAGAAGTTCAAAATATAGAACAGAAACAAGAGAAGAAGAAAATAACAATTGAGGAGTATACAAAACGACAACAACAAAATCAACAACAACAACAGCAAGAACAACAGCAACCACACGGTCCAAAATTTCAGTTTTTTTTTTAAACTTAATTCATAAAAACATGGTTTAAAAGAATATTTTAAACAAAAAATTCAGTATTTAAAACTTGCTAAAGTTTAATTCAAATTTCTATACTTTTTTAGTTAAAAACTAAACTATTTTAGTTTACATTTTGATTTAAAACATCAAAGTTTATATTTTAAAACTTTAAAGTTTTAAATCAAAATTTAGCTCCGGTTTCTAAACATTTTCAGTTTAAAACTTAAATATTTTAGTTTACATTTTGATCTAAAACATCAAAGTTTATATTTTAAAACTTTAAAGTTTTAAATCAAAATTTAGCTCCGGTTTCTAAACATTTTTAGTTAAAAACTAAACTATTTTAGTTTACATTTTGATTTAAAACATCAAAGTTTATATTTTAAAACTTTAAAGTTTTAAATTAAAATTTAGCTCCGGTTTCTAAACATTTTTAGTTTAAAACTTAACTATTTTAGTTTACATGTTTAATTTAAAACCCTAAAGTTTAAATTTTTTTTTTGTATTTTTGTATAACGATGTAAGGTTTTACTATTCTTGCATTTTTTGTATGACGATGTAAGGTTTTTACTTGTCAATAACTTTCACAGGTACACATAATTTATATTTTCTATTTTGTACACGTTTATAGTTTTAATACTGTAGCCGAGAGGTAGAGTGGTAGAATGAAATGCTAAAGACCGAGGTTCGAATCCCGAAGAAAGGGTTAAGACAAAAAAAAAAAGAAAAAAAAAGAAAAAAAAATAAAAAAAAAGAAAAAAAAAATTAAATAAATTTTTTAATTTTTTAATCTTCACTTTAAAATTTAAACTATTTCGTTTAACACATTATGTTAAACATCTTCAGTTTAAAATTTATTCTTTTTTGTTTAAATTATTTATTATAGACTAAAAAGTTTAAAACTTAAACTTATATTGGTGTGGAACTATATAGAAACTTTTAAGTTTAAAAAAAAAACTGAAATTTTGGACCGTGCAAAGAAAAGGCAACGTGCCGGGAAGCTTGTTAAATTCCGAAAAGAATTAGGGAAACTACAAGAAATTTTACAAACTAAAACAAACAAGACACAACGCAAAACAATACTAGACGAAATTAGAAAAATTAAACAAAACCGACATTTACACAAAACTTCGACAAAAATGACCAAAATGTTTAACAAAAACTTTAATCACATAGAAAACACAATAAATAAAAAATAAAATTGTTCGAAATATATAAAAAAAAAAAATTTGTTAATGAATTAAAAATTTATATTGATTTATATTGAATTGTAAAACATTAAAATAATGAATAAATACAAAAATTTTACTTACTTATTAGTATTATAAATTACCATAAAAAAAAAAAAAAAAGAGAAAAATTTCCAAATGTCAAACCTTATAAAAATTAAGAATATTACTTAAGAATACCCCAAAGAATTCTAGGAATTATCACGAATATAAAACTATATCATGAATACCCCGATATTCAAATAAAATTTATTATACAAAAAAAAAAAAGAACACTTGTCTATCAAAATAATTCTACCTAGATATTTTACAAAAAAAAAAAAGAGATAAATTTTTTTTTTGCATACCGTACCAATACATTTCAAAAAAAAAAGAAAAAGATTTTAATATTAAGATTGCATTAAAATTTAGCAAAGACCCTAAAAATATTTTTCAATACCCTATTAACAAATTAATAAATGACCCAAATATATTTTAATGATTTTAAATAATTAT
The DNA here is from genome assembly GCA_964007475.1 of Hybos culiciformis. Taxonomy (NCBI): domain Eukaryota; kingdom Metazoa; phylum Arthropoda; class Insecta; order Diptera; family Hybotidae; genus Hybos; species Hybos culiciformis. Next base: position 78,768,141 of record OZ023273.1, read on the forward strand.
CATAGGAAACAACAAAATTAATACCCTATTAAGAAATTAATAAAACCTAAAAAATTTTTTTTCTGTCCCTCTATGATTAAATTTTCAATTAAAAATATTTTTCGGTTTAATTCAAATTTTGCACACAAGAATTTTTTCATAGCATGACCCTTGAGAAATTCCAAAAAGAAATTGAACAATTAGAAAAACTCTACAATAATATAATAAAAACAAAATTTAATATCTCTGCAGCAAAGGCTGAATTAACTAAAGTAATTTACAACAAATCGGTATTTATAAGCTCTGTTAGAGAATCAAATTTGAGAACAGGGAAGACAGGTTTAAGAACAGAGTATTCGAAATACGTGACATTAATTAAATCTTATTTGATAGAAATCATAAATAATAAGATGGATTTTGACATAGCAAATTTAAATAAGATAATCCCATTATTTGAAGGTTCCTATGCTAAATTGCAAGAATTCATAAGCATAACGGAATACATTCACGATAATACTAAAGTAGCAGATAGGGAAAAATTAATAAAATTCATTTATAACATAAAATTATCACAAAAGGTGAAAAATAGAATTATAAATGAGACAGAACCTACAACAATTGAAGCTTTAAAAAAAATTTTAAATAATAATTTCATGAGCACTAGAACCTATACTAAGATACACAACGAAATCGACCAATTAGGAAAGAATAGGTCAATATCAGCCACAAAATATGCTGAGAAATTAGAAATACTAATAAATGAATTAAATATGATACAGTCTAAAAATGAAACAGCTGACGCAAAAGCTGTAATAATAAAAGTTAATGATAAATTTGCTCTGCAATGCCTTAATACAAACTTAGTAGAACCCATACACAACCAAAAACGGCAACCAAAGCGGCACAACCAAAAACTTTTACAGAAGCAATAAAACTTATTTTGGAAATAGATAGTAATAATACTAATAATAATAGTAATAATATAAATACCTACTAAAATCGAAGTAATAGTAGGAATAATAACAACAATAATAATAGAAATAATGGTAGAAGAAATTATAATAATAATAGAAATACTAGCAATAATTTTAATAATAATAATAGACCAAGGAATGGTCATAATAATCATAATAATCATAATAATCAAAATAATCAAAATAATCATACTATAATCGTACTAGTAATAATAATATGAATAATAGTAATCATAGATCAAATACTAATGATAATCGTAACTATAATAGAAATCAGCAACATACGAATTCCACTGACTATTATAGAAGTAGAGACTACAATAATTCTCAACTAATTAATAATAACAGGAATAATAATTCCTATAATAACAGATATAATAACAATCGTAGAAACGATGACCAAAATTTTAATAATAGGAACGTTAACGCATTAGAATCGGGAAACGGACGGACCCCCGATTCGGGTCAAACGGTAATCGGGGAAATGAATGCTTTAGATATACAATAAATAATTTTAAAAACAATTCACCAACATTTTTTATCCTAATGCAAAGACCCAATTATTATAATCCAATTAAATTCATGATTGATACTGGTGCAGACATATCTGTCATCAAAGAACAATTCACAAATTCAATTGACATTAATAATAATAGTACTTGCAAAATTACAGGAATAGGCAATAACGTACACGAATCTTTAGGCACACTACAAACACATTTTATTATTGAAAACAAAAAATGTTTTATAAATCTACACTGTGTAGAAGATAAATTTCCAATCAAAACGGATGGAATCTTAGGCCGAGATTTCTTAATGAAATACTCCGCATTAATTAATTTTGAAACAAATGAATTATCACTTACGATAAGTGATGAGGTAATAAATATACCCATTAATTCTAATTGTATCAGTCAACTGGTGATACCAGCCAGAACTGAAATTATATGTCCTTTACATGTTCAGAGAACAGAAGAGACACTTGTCCTGAGTGAAGAAATAACACCAGGAATATTCATAGCCAACACGATTATAGCCAAAAATGGCATATCGAATGTTAAAATTTTAAATACGAATGATAAAACAATGATCATAAAAAATTATAAGCCTAAAACAGTACCTCTAAACAATTATAACATAGTGAATATTGAAAATAACGATCACGATCGATTATTACATTTAGAACAAATATTAAGCATTAACCCAGACGACCCAAAAGCTCAAAATGAAACACTTAAAATTTGCAAACAATTCCACGACATATTTTACTTACCAGGTGATTCATTAACGACTAATAATTTTTATAAACAAAATATTGCCTTAGAAAATAAAAACCCTATTTATATTAAAAATTATAGATTACCAAATTCGCAATTAACAGAAATTAATGATCAAGTAAATAAATTATTGAAAGAAGATATTATTGAACACTCTTACAGTCCACATAACTCACCTTTACTCTTAGTACCAAAGAAATCCTCTAATGACACCAAAAAATGGAGACTAGTAGTAGATTTCCGTCAACTAAACAAAAAAATTCAAAATGACAAATTTCCTTTGACCAAATTAGAAGACGTACTAGATAATTTAGGAAGAGCAAAATACATTACAACATTAGATATGGTCAGTTCTTTTCACCAAATCGAATTAGAGAAAAATTCAAGACCTTGTACAGCATTTTCATCTAATAATGGACATTTTCAATTTAAAAGACTACCATTTGGTTTAAAAATTTCTTCAAATAGTTTTCAGCGAATGTTAACAATTGCCTTATCAGGTTTAAATTCAGAATCATTTATTTATGTTGATGATATAATAATATTTGGATGTTCTATTAAACACCACAACGAAAATTTAATAAAAGTATTTGAACGATTAAGAAAATATAATTTAAAGCTAAATCCAGAAAAATGTAGTTTCTTACAGAAAGAAGTAATTTATTTAGGCCATTTAATAACTAATAAAGACATAAAAACAGACCCAACTAAACTTTTTGCAGTAAAAAATTATCCACAACCCCAAAATGCTGATGAAATAAAACGTTTTGTAGCATTCTGCAATTATTACAGAAAATTTATACCAAACTTTGCAGCTATAGCAAAACCTTTAAACGATCTAACAAAAAAGAAATCAATATTTAATTGGAATGAAAATTGTACAAATGCATTTTTAAATTTAAAAAATAAATTAATTAACCCTCCCATTTTACAATATCCAGATTATTCCAAACCTTTTATAATCACAACAGACGCTTCACAATCCGCCTTCGGAGCAGTCAAGATTTACCAATAAGCTATGCCAGTAAAACATTAAATTCTGCAGAACTAAACAAACCAATAATAGAAAAAGAATTGCTTTCTATTCACTGGGCAATCAATTTTTTTAGACCCTATGTATATGGCAGAAAATTCATCGTCGTAACAGATCACAGACCTTTAGTAGGATTATTTACGCACAAAAACCCTTCATCTAAAATGACGCGTATTAGACTAGATCTCAGTGATTACGATTTTGATATAGTATACAAACAAGGAAAAATGAATACAAACGCAGACGCTTTATCAAGAATACATTTAAACTCCGACATTTTAAAATCTATGATCCCAATAACGCCAGAAAAAGATATTAACGTGATAACCAGACAAATAACTAGGTCACTAGAACAAGCTAAAAACCCTATAAATAAAAATCTACACATTTGGCACAGTATCTCAATTAACGATATAAAAAGAATTCCGAAAGTAAACTTCATAGAAACTTCAACTGGTACAACAGAAATAACATTCAATAATAATTATAAAATATATTTTAATAAAAAGAGAATTAATATAAAATCAATTTTAAATAAAATGAAACTCTTATTAGCTCAAAATAAAATTTTCACAGTCGCGATAAATAATAATGATACCTTATTTAACCACATTAACATTCAAGAATTTAAAAACATATTTAATCAACTACAGGAAAAAGATAATTCGAAAAATAAATTAAAAATAATTTTATTCAAAGCTCCTATCGAAATAACAGATCAAAATTTAATAAAACAATTAATAAAAGACAATCATAGTAACAATATAAGTGGACACATCGGTGTTAGGAAAATGATAATAAAACTTAGACAAAAATATATATGGAAAAACATGCATAAAATGATTAAAAGTTACGTGAAAAATTGCAACGAATGTATTAAATCAAAACAAGTTAGAAACATTAAAGAACCATTACAAATTACTGACACTCCAAATAGACCTTTCGAAACCATACAAGTCGATACAGTAGGCCCTTTAAGAATTTGTAATAATTATAGATATATACTCACAGTTCAATGCGAATTAACTAAATACATAGAAGCATTTCCTATAGAAACTAAAGATGCTATTACGATAGCAAACATTTTAACAGAAAATATCATATTAAGATATGGAAATATAAAAAATATCAAAACTGATTTAGGTACAGAATTTGTAAACGAACTATTTATGAACATTTGTAAAACTTTTAATATTAATCACCAAAAATCAACACCTTATCACCATCAAATATTAGGTTCAGTAGAAAGAAATCACAGAGTACTAAACGAATATTTTTTAACATGCAATCATAGCAACAATTGGGTTGAATTAATCCCATTTTTCTTATTTTCCTATAATACTACACCTCATTCAGACACTCATTATGCGCCATTTGAATTAATTTTTGGAAACACACCTGAATTACCGACAAATATTACACTTAAAAATAATGAACCACTAAATTTCATAAACTATGATAACTATTTAAACGAATTAAATTTAAAATTATCTTGTGCACTAAAATCAGCTAGAGAAGAACTAATTAAATATAAAATAGCTAGAAATGAAAAATACAATCTTAATATTAATCCTGCGAATTTGAAAGTAAATGATATGGTAATGATAAAAAATTTTAATAGAAAGAAATTAGATTATCCTTTTCAAGGACCTTACAGAATCGTCGAAAGAGACGGAGTAAATTCAATAATAGAAATAAATAATAAATTAAAGAAAATTCATAATAATAACTTAAAAAAGATATAGAATTTAAAATAAAAAAAAAAAAAAATTTTCTTCCTTTTTAAAAAAATTTATAAAAATTTTTTTTTCTCCCAAAGGGAAAGGATGTAGTGATATTGTTATCACTAACGTTAAAATCAAACTAAATTTATAAAAATTTTAATTATTTTTTGAACCCAAAAAATTATATATTTAAATAAGAATTACTGTAAATTATAATTAATTTGATTGGGCAACCAATCATATTAGGATATAGTAAACTATTTTATATTACATAAGAAAATTAATTATATAAACTAAATTGTATATAATATTTATATATAGAATATAAGAAATTTAGTACATAAGATTTTGTATAAATAAGATTGAAATTGGAAAATTAAATCAGATTCATACCAAATCTCATCTTTTAATAAACGGCTTCCCTGAGCTATACAATACAGGTAAGATAGCTTTCCGAGCAATATAATACGGATAACCGGCTGAATACAGCCAAAACGAAAGCGCGTCCCGCTCTAATAGGACAAACCGGCTGAATACAGCCTAGACAATAGGATCTCTATAATGACATGCTTGTGGTCATTATAGATTAGGGAATTCATAGGCCTCAGATGTCTTGGACAACATAGATGTCCAACCCATGATCCATGATAACAAATAATTAACTATAAATATGAAAGTAAATAAAAACTTTCCTTTAAATGAAAACATTTTCCTTTACAATAATTACATATTTTTTACATATTACATATTTTTGACCTAGTACAATTAAATTAAATAATTTTTATTTTTGACCTAGTACAATTAAAATTTTGTACTTAATAAGTGAAATTTGAGAAATAATTTAAAAAATAATATTATTCCAAAGCACCTAAAAACAAAAAAAAATTGTGCGATTGAATCATGTACAATTGAAAACGTAACTGCGGATTCATTTATCAGATGTAATGGTTTCTGTCATCGTGATTTCCACGGATTCTGTATTGGTTTGGAAAGAAATTGGCAACAATCCAGAAACGGCCACTTTATTAGATCCCACTACGTCTGTGACAAGTGCATTGATTTCTATGAATTATTAAAAACAATTAATGAGGACCAATTGAAAAATATTGACACTTTAGCGGACAATCAAAACTCCATTATCAGTAAAGCTATTGATGAAAATCATATGACTCTAAATGAGTTAAGTCAGCGTTTAGATGGTAACGATAACGAAATGAGTGTTTTGATTAAGAAAGTACTTCAAAAAGACAACTCTGGAACAAAGGACTTCATCGAAAAGAAGCTTACGAAGCTAAATGATGAATTTCAGTCAATATTTAACAATTTAAAATTGGAAATCAACAACCATCAGCATTGTAATTGTTTTAAAGATATTAATTTGGTTACTTCTAAAATAACATCTACTTTAAAACAGGAATTAAAATTCGGGTTCGAATTAGTCGTAAACAACTTGAATTGCTCCGAAAATAACATAGACAAACTTTGTGAAGAAAAGCTGGACAAAATTTTAACCGAAATTCATAATGGAAAATCAAAAAATGAAGACGAGCCGCCGAAAATGATTTTAGAACATAAAACATACAAAGAAAAAGACAACAAAAATGATGATGATACTAAATCAATTATTAGATTTGGTGAAAAATTGACTCCAAAAGAATGGGAACAAAGACTAAAGAGAATTATGTCCAATGTAGTCGAAACTGAAGAATCTCTGAAGAAACTAACCCAGGAACAACATCAACGGGGTCAACAACAGAAAAATCACCAAGTAAAAAAACAAAAACAATTATTACAAAAAAAAGCAAAGTAGTAATACGCGAACAAAACGGAAAAAAAATTAAACAACAGCAGCAACTACAACAGCAGCGGTACACACAACAACAACGACATTTTCATCAACAACATCAAATTCTACAACAACGGAAAAATCAGCAACTACAACAAAATCAGCTCCAACTAAATTCTCAACAACAATACAATCAGCAACAACAAAGACTAAATCATAAATTACCAAATCAACAACAACAATTTCAGCAACGACAAAATCATCAACAAAAAAATCAACAACGACAAAATCAACAACCACAAAAAATGGAACAACATCATCAACAACAACAAAAAATGGAGCAACGCCATCAACAACAGCTAGATCAAAAACGACGACAACAACAACAACAACAACAGCAGCATCAAGATCAACAACAACAACAACAGCATCGAGATCAACAACAAAAGCAATATCAATATCAACAACAACAAAAGCAATATCAAAAACAACAACAACAAAAGCAATATCAAAAACAACAACAACAAGAAGAACAACAACAACAACAATTACAACAACAACAATTACAACTACAACCACAAAAACAACAACAACAAAAACAACAACAACAGCAGTATGAACAACGACAGCAGTAACAACAACAGCAGCAAGAACAACAGAAGCAACAAGAACAACAGCAGCAGCAAGAAAAACAACAGCAGAAAGAACAACATCAGCAGAAAGAACAACAACAACAGCAAGAACAACAGCAAGAACAACAGCAAGAACAACAGCAAGAACAACAGCAAGAACAACAGCAAGAACAACAGCAAGAACAACAGCAAGAACAACAACAAAAACAACAGCAAAAACAACAGCAAGAACAACAGCAGCAGCAAGAACAAAAGCAGCAGCAAGAACTACAACAAGAACAACATCCACAGCAGGTGCAACAAGGTAACGGTCAAAATCGAAAGCATAGTGGTTTATTGAGCTTTGGAAAACTTTTCCGTCTAACAAAAGAGCAAAAAACCAACAAACAGCATCCACATCTTCAAGAAAAACAAAATGAAATTAACAAACAAGAGAAACAAATTAGCTTTGTTAAAGGTGAAACTTTGAACCCTTACTCAAACTCAGGAGCATCTAATAATAATTTTTCTTGTTCACTACGTAGCCCAAATGCTAGCATTTTTCTGAATTATGATGAATTGGAATGTCAGTACGCTCTTAGTCGTCTACATGACAAACATCTTTATGAAAACGTTAGGTTATATCTAGCTTACTTGCATAAATTCCCTGACTCTGTTGTTATTAATGGTGACTCTAGGTTCAAGCCGCAATTTATAGACATGGACTACCTACTGACATACAGAAGCTTAAAAATCTTTTTATCCGATACCATGAAGGCATAAATATTTCTAATAAGCAAGTGGACCTTAATTTAAAAAATTATGAATCATTTATTACAAGTAACAACAGGACTCGCTTTCAACGTAACAGAGAATCTAATGAAAAATATTTTCGGTAAATTTTGACAAAAGGACTCTTATCCCTTGCTTAAAAAAAAAAACACCAAGACCAAACGACTTTCTTTCTATTTATTATCAAAATGTTAGAGGACTTAGAAATAAAACCTCTAAAATTTACGTTAACTCAGCCACTCTTAACTTCGATATTTTCCTTCTGACTCACAATATCAATAATCTTGAGATATTTAATCAAGAATATGTCGTTTATAGAAAAGATAGATATAATGACAATATTCAACTGTCTGAAAATCAGGGTTAAAAATTTTATTTTATTATTTCACTCTTATTGCTCTTCATGAAAACGATCTAATAAATAATATTTTAAACGATATTTTAAAAATTCTCTCTTAGGGAACGAAAAAATAAAAATAAATTATTTCACTCCCAAGAGCGATTTTTGTTTTGTTTTTATTTTCTATACCTAGTAAAGATCGAAAAAAAAATTTATTTTTTTTCACTCCCTAACAAAATGTTCTACAAGGAGTGAAATAAATAAACAACAATATTTCATTCCCAAAGAGCGTAATTTATTGTTCGTTTTTTTTATTTTTATTTTGGGAGCAAAAAAATTTTTTTTAAATTTTCGTTCCCAAAGAGCGATTTAATTTATTTATTTTTTATTTCCTTTGCAAAGAATGGAGCGAAGGAGTGAAAAAAATAAAATTTTTAACTCTGCTGAAAATCCAAATATAATTCCTAGGGGAGGGGGGGTTTTAATAGCTCTAAAAAATTCGTTAAATGTTTCTGAAATATCTATTCCAGACACAGAAATTTTGGAGATAATTTGTGTTAGGATTGAATTTGTAGATAAAAAAGTGTATATAATGTGCTGTTACATCCCTCCAAATTCAAATAATGAAACTTATGATAGTGTCCTGAAAGCAATTGAATATGTTTCTATAAGCCTTAACCCGTTCGACGAATTGATTATTGCGGGAGATTTCAATTTTCGTACAATTGAATGGAAACAAGATGACGAAGAATTGCACTTAGTTCCCGTTCAAAATATCTGTTTTTTTATAGACTCTCTTAATGTCAATGGCTTACAACAGGTATCCCAAATAAAAAACTGTCTATCAAGACAACTTGACTTAGTTTTTACCACAGATGGGATAAACTTAATTTCAATAGAGTGCATCGACAGTATTGTTAACGTAGACCCTTACCGCCCCCGCTTTGTTTTTCTTATTGCTACGGAGCACCACCAAACCCTTCGGAAATCAGAAGTTTTAAATATAAATTTGACAAAGCTAATTTTGAAGGTATTAATTCGTATATTAATTCCTTTGATTTTGCGCTTCTTTTTGACAATAGTAACCTTGATGAAGTTATAAAAATATTTTATCTGACCCAAAATGTTTCTGTAGGTTTGTTAATTCTAAAAAAAAAGGCGATCAATATCCAACATTCATGGAATTCAATGGTCATGTTAGTGATATCTCCAGCGAAATGATGGAGTTCTTTTGTGAATTTTTCGGTAAAACTTATTCAAACTCTGTTTTCATTCCTAATGAGAATCATTTTTCTCACCTTGACAATTTTCCAAAGACTAATTTTACTCAAATTCCTGTGTTTCATAGTGAATAAGTTAAAAGATATTTAGAGAAACTCGGAACAAATACAAACGCAGGACCCGATAATGTCCCTGAAATTATATTGAGGCATTGCTCAAGTAGTTTTTCTTTCCCACTTTCAATGATCTTTAACATCTCACTTTCTTCCGGATATTTTCCTGGCATATGGAAAGAAGCTTTTATTCGACCAGTGATTGACCTTTGATTGTTGTACTAACTTCTTAGTTCCCAACCAACATGGATTTGTTATACAAAAGTCAACGGTAACAAATTTAGTGGAATCGGCTTCACTGATCTTAAATTCAATAGAATCAGGTGTTCGCATGGACGTTATTTACACCGACTTAAGTAAAGCATTTGACTTATTGACACATAACATTATCCTACTTAAATTAACTAAACTAGGCTTCCCGACGATATTTGTAAAGTGGATATCCACTTACTTAAAAAACAGAACATATAAAGTAGTTTTCCGTTCTTCAGTTTCGTCTGAATATTGTGCAACGTCTGGTGTACCCCAGGGTAGTCATTTAGGCCCTCTTCTTTTTATCATCTCTGTTAATGACGTCGTGTCCATAATAACACAATGCGAAATAAAAGTCTATGCTGACGATATGAAAATTTTTAAAGATGTGAAATCGGATGAAGACTCAATTGAACTTCAAAACGACTTAAACATATTTTTGACTGGTGAAAGAATAACAACTTGCCGTTAAATATTGACAAATGCGCCTTAGTAAGATATTCACGACGTACAATTGAATCCAGTAATGTATACATGTTTAATAACCAGATTATTGCAAAAAAAGATTCTATCAGAGATTTGGGAGTTTTATTTGACAATAAACTAACGTTTAGAGACCACTATAACAATATTATTAACAAAGCTAATTCAAACTTGGGTTTTGTTAAACGATGTAGTAGGGAATTTGACGATCCATATATATTAAAATCACTCTATACTTGTCTTGTACGTCCCCATTTAGAATATGTTTCTCAAGTCTGGTCTCCTTTTTACCAAAGTCATGTTCAAAGAATTGAGTCAGTACAAAGAAACTTTTTGAGATTTTCTCTCAGACATCTCCCGTGGGAAAACAGCCTCAACCTACATGGGCCGACTTAAACTAATTAATTTGACCTCTCTAGAAAAGAGACGAGAAATGGCGGATGTAATTTTTATTTTTGAAATTGTAAACAAAAAAGTCCTATCGCCATGTATCTCTTCTAAGTTAAAATTCGATTTTAATAGACGCCTTAGAGTAAACCATTTGTTTAATATTGCATTTCACCGAACAAACTACGGCAAATTTGAACCCATAAATAGGATGCTCCAGACTTGCAACAAATTTAGCCATATTTTAGATTTTAACTATAATAAACAAACTCTAAAAAAAGAGTTATTAAATTGTTAAATTAAATTTTTAAAATATTAATGTTATTTAAATTTGTTATTCGTAAATCATGTATATATTTGTTTTAATTAGTATAAGAATATTGTAAATTGTTTGATCTAAGCAATAAATAAATAAATAAACTAAACTATTGACCTTTTTTTTTTTGTTTTGTGTTTGGAAGTCAAGAAAAAAAAGAAATAAAATAAAATTTTAAATTTGATCTGTTCGCGCAAACTCGTGACGAATTTTATTCGAGAGAAAATAAAATTAAAATCGAAAAAAAAAAATAACAATAATAATAAAATAATAATAATGGAAAATAAATTTAATAATAATAATAATTTTATAATAATATTTAATAATAATAATAATTTTATAACATAATATTAAAAATTAAACCTGACGCGGTTACCAAATCTTCCCATATTTCCTATCCTTTATTTCCCGTGCATTCTTCTTCACTCGCTTGTCGTTGCCTTACTGAAGGTCAATAAGGCTTTAAAAACTGTTGACCGCCGGTTCTTAGTTCGTCAGCTTGTTATCGGAAACAACTAAAATTTCTTTAATTTACACTTCTTGAGTAGGGATGAGTATACAATTTTTTAACATCCGAGGTTTGGAAGTGCATTTCCAAGCCGTTCAAATCCATTTGGCCTCTGCTAAGCGAAATGTTCTGGCTTTAAGTGAGACCCAAGTATTAGACAACGGAGACCCCAACCGTTTTTCAATCCCCAGTTACGATCTTCACTCTTTATACGTTGCTCACAGAGGATCGCTCTTTACAGTTGCTTGTCATCCCATTACAGATTTAAAATCATCAAGTCCCTTATTAAATTTTCTTTGGTTCAAATTAAGAACCAACAAACACGTCATCCATTTTTGCTTCCTTTACAGAAGCCCACAACTGACTGGCACTGATCACGTTGTCGAGTTTGACTTGCTGTCGGACCAAATAAATCAGATTCTAGCGAAAAACCCAGAGTCTGAAATTTTGGTTTTCGGCGATTTCAACATACACAACGTATCATGGCTCAGTTGTTCAATCGCAACAGTCCCGAAGGCAGATATGTAGAGTTTTTTTCAAGTCTCAATAATCTGATTCAAATTGTTTCTGAACCCACCCACATTACAGATATAAACATCAGGGTCATCATCTCTTGGATCTTTTTCTGACATCGAATCTAAATAATTCAATTAGTTCTCCCCTTGAAAACTCCGATCATTGTCTCGTTAGCACGTCCTTCTCTCTTGATGGTGGAGCAGGTTTATCTAAAGCTCCTGGAAGACTGGTATGGACCTATTCTCAAGCTGATTGGGATGGGCTCGCCAGTTTTCTTGGACGGATGGATCTGTCTAGTTGATTCTTGGAGAGGGATGTTGACCTTTGCACGGCTGTCATTACAGAAAGTATCTGCTAGGGATGAAACTTTTCATATCCCATAAAAAGGTTCAAAATAAAACGAATACTAAAAATGCGTGGTTCAATGAAACCTGTGCAAGGGCCATAGCCGATAGGGATAATGCTTTTCGTGAGTATAAACAAAACAATTCTTTAAGTTCACTCAAGCACTAGCGCGAAGTCAGGAACAGATGCGGTAAAATTTGTTATCAGCAACAGGCTTTGTTCACCCAGAGGAAGCGCCAAAAAATACTTAACCTTCCTAAAAATAGCAGAAGCTTTTGGAGCTTCGCCAAAAGTGTATAACAGGACTTTTGCTCGCCTTCATCTTTTCCTCCTCTTGTAGATGGTGACCGGATCATATCAGATTCGGTTGCGAAGGCTAATTTGTTTGCAAAACTTTTTAGTTTTGACTAAAAAGTTTTGTTGAGTTGAGTGTTGATTTCAGAAGATCGTCGATGAAAATTAAAAAGAGATTTGGGGAGAGAACACACCCTTGGGGTACACCGGAGTTGATATTGAAAATATGTGACTAGTACCCATCCACAACAGCGCGAATAAAACGACCAGACAAAAAGTCACTGATCCAATCGACAAAGGCTGATCCTAGACCCATTGATTTAACTATAGATATCAAAGCCGGATGCCACACTCGATCAAAAGCCTTAGCTATATCCAAAGCAACAACACAAGCCTCACCGGAATTATGAAGACTGACGTTGAGCTTGTGGGATAAATATGTCATTAGTTCACCAGTCGATCTATTCGTACGAAAACCATATTGCTGGTCACTTAGCAATTTGTTACATTCAAGGTATTTTTTGACTTTATTGTTAATAAAAGATTGCATTACTTTGGAAAGAATAGAAGTAAGCGCAATGGGCCTGTAGTTAGAGGGATCGAATTTATCGCCTTTTTTTGCCGGAATACCATCGCCGGAATACCATCAGGGCCAGTTGACTTTTTCACATTCAGATTTTTTAGAGCTTTTAAAACAGCACGTTGCCTAAAGTAAACTCTTCCAAAAGAAGAGTTTACTGGTGGCAAAACAGGTGGATCTTGCGCTGAAGCTGTGTGTCACAGCTTCGCCGATGACAGTAACTTGGTAGCATGCTACGATTTTCTTAACAGGAAATCAGCATCTTCAAATGCTGTTACTACTAAACGCAATTTTTTGCAAAGTAGCATAAATCACGACCTTTCCAAAATTTCACAATGGGGTCTTCTCAACAGAGTTGAGTTTAACGCATCCAAAAGTCAATGCTGCCTACTTTCTAGAAAGCTGTCAAATTTTGATCCAAATTTTCTTTTCAAGGCGAAAGTATTGCCAAATCCGGAAGCCTTGACATTTTAGGTTCCAAAATAACTAGCGATTTAAGCTGGAAAATTCATATTTTCGAAACGGTAAAAAACGCATAGAAATGTCTTGGTTTTTTAAAAAGATGTAAATAATACCTTGCCCCCTCTGATCTCTTAAACATTTACAAATCCTACATACTATCAAAATTAGAATACTATTCGCATATATGGGCTGGTGCTCCCAAAACCCATCTTGAATACCTGGACAAAGTTCAGAGAAGGGCTATTAGGTTGATAAACAATCATCAAACCACCAGCTCATTAACATCACTCAACCACCGTCGTAATGTAGGTTCACTTTCAATTTTTTACAAATACTTTGTTGGAATGGATACGTCTTCCCTGGAAGTAAAGGCCCTTCTTCCTCCGCTTCAACGTCACACCCATTCTTCGTCAAAATTCCCAGATGTGATAGAACGAGCTTCAGAGATTCGTTTTCAATTCGCACCTCGAGCATGTGGAATGCTCTCCCATCAAAACTGTTCCCGACAGCTGGCGGACGCTTGATTTACGACTTGCGCCGCTTTAAGAAGAGTGTAAATGATTATCTACCCACTTTTTACTCCCGTCTAAACTTCCTATCCTCATTACCAAATCCATACTTCTTATAGTATAAAAGGTATCCCACCTAGTGATTTGGTAACTTTAATAAAAAAAAAAAAAAAATATAACAAAACATGTATTGCTAAATACAAATGAGAGTTCATTAAATTATCCAATACCAGAGTTCATTAAATTATCTTCAAAAGAAAAAGCAAGGAGAAGATAACGATAATATATTCTCCTTTTTTTCTTTTATCTCTAAGAGAAAGAGAAATTAAAATAAAATTTAAATAAAGGAGAAGATAAAATAAGAAAATAAACAAAGTAAAGGGAAGATAATTTATTTTTTTCTTACCCCTTCTACCTCATCTTCCACAACTTCGGATTTGAATATAAAAATAATACACAAACGTAGTTTTTTCTATTTTGTATTTTCTTCTTTATATTTTTATGTTGTGAATTTGTATGTTTTATTTTGTCTTGTTCTTTTATTTTTTATTATAAATTATCTCTATATTCTCTCTTTGCAACTACCGCTCACATACACAGTAAAGCAGTATATAAGTTATGTTAACAAAATTTGTTATAACAACTCGTTGTGTATACACACCAGAGAAATGCATGAGTACACTTGTATTACAAATCACTCATGAATACACTTGATTTATTCAATATATGAATAGTTCAACTCAAAAAAGAACCAAGTGTGAATATGATTCATAATATTTTTTCAATACATTAGAATTGTATTGAGTTTTTGTAGCAAGTGTTAATTTCTATTCGCAAGTATAGTGAATAGTGAAATATGTATTGCGTATATCGAATGCATTGAGTGAATGATATGAGGAAATTTAATTTCCTTAAAAAAATTATTTAATTAATAAGTGTTTTGAAGAGCTTTAAAAAAAAAAATTATTAATATAAAAATTTTAAAATAAATAAAAACTAAATATGTCGGTTGAGAATTTAAGCAAACAGGAAGTAGCCTCCAAAATTAAAAAATATGTGTGAGCCTCATCCTCATAAGCTCACGAAAGAAGTTTAACTTCTTTATTTACTTGCAAATATTTATTTTGCTACGGACTCTGACTGATTTACTTTTGTAAGTGGAAGAGGGGGCTAAATTTTTTCTTACGAAATTTGTGTGTAATCATTTATTATTTTTTACGTACCAAATTTGAATGAAATCGGACGAACTTTAGAAGTCGCTGGGTAGGATCAATCAATTTTTTGTTACAAAATTTATATGTTTAATCGTTTCCTCTTTTTATTTACCAAATTTGAATAAAATCGGACGAACTTAAGAAGTCGTTGGGTAGGATCAATCAATTTTTTGTTACAAAATTTATGTGTTTAATCGTTACATCTTTTTATTTACCAAATTTGAATGAAATCGGAACAACTTTAGAAGTCCGCCCTAGGGAATGCAAAAGCGGATTTTTGGATTCCGGAATTCCGGAAGCTAAAAAAAATTTGGAATTCAAAATGCTAAATTCCAAATTTTTCAAATTTGGTAGAACTTTTACTGGCGGGAATTTTGACTAATTGTTTATTTCTTTTTTATTATTTAGGCATAAAGCATTAAAATTCAAAAAAATTGGAATCTAAGTAGCTATCGCAAGTCTGCGAATACATAAAATTTTTTTTCATATTAATCAACATTAACAAAATAAGTTGGAGTTCCGAGTTCAGTGATTTATTTGAAATTCGAAGTGAAATTAAATTTTGGGATCAAGGGGGCTCCCGAGAAACACTTTTGGAAACTCTTTAATATAACTTATTAACAACGCTGCAGAAACATTTTCAATAAAAATTCGATTAAAACTCAATGATAAAACATTGGATATTTTGTGTTTCAAATTTTTATTTTTCCATTCAGTTTATTCACTTTCGGTTTATTGAAAAGTACAAAATTTTATTTTAATAAAAAATATTTCATAATTTAATTTGTTATAATTTTAATATTTTGAACTAAATACACTTAATGTTAAAGAATAATTTAATTTAATTTTTTAATATATTTTATTTTTTATATGAAATTCCGGAATAAACCAGAATTCCGGATTTCATTTCAAGACAATTCCGAAAATCCGGAATTAATTTAAAAAAAAAATTGCATTCCCTAGTCCGCCCCCAGTGGGGTCGCTGGGTAGGATCAATCAATTTTTTGTTACGAAATTTGCGTGTTTAATTAATCGTTTCCTCTTTTTATTTACCAAATTTGGATGAAATTCTTTGTTACGAAATTTGTGTGTAATCATTTCCTCTTTTTACGTACCAAATTTGAATGAAATCGGAAATAAATTTTTTGTTACGAAATTTGTGTGTAATCAGTTCCTCTTTTTACATATCAAATTTGAATGAAATCGGACGAACTTTTGAAGTGGGCCCTCAGGGTAGGTCGCTAGGTAGGAGGCCAATCTAATTTTAAAATATACAAAGAAATGGTGTAAGCTTGAAAACGATCGGCTGAGTGGTTTAGGTGCCTATTCGGAACATACAAACAGACAAACAGCGTTTCTGTTTCATATGATAGAATTTCACTAATTCGAAAAGGAAATAAACTAAATAAATATTAACAACAAAATCGGTTGATCTTTAATTCTGTTATTGTACAATTTTTTAATTCTAATGGTTTTTTTTTGGTTTTTGCTTTCCACACATCGTTAGTATTTTGTTATGTGTGTGTAGTATCGCTATTTTATTTTCGTAAATACATGCTACATGCTGCATGCTACAGGTACAGGCTACAACGTCTTTTATTTCCCTGCTTTTATATTTGTTTTTACTTTTTAACATACTACATTCTGTGGTTATTACCCCTATTTTGCAGCGTTGTGGCTTTTACTTTTCGGACATACTATATTCTGTCTTCTTTTTTCCCCTATTTCCTCAGAAAATTTTTTACAATACCTCACTAAAGAAGTTAAACTTCAATAATGAATTCACCCTTGAATTGGTCCTTCGAAAAAAAAAACATAAAATAAATAAGAACCTATCTTGATCGATTCGGTCGAAAAAAAGCGGGTCTAGAAAAGAACGTGAATAATCGGTCGAAAATAAAAATCGGTCGAAATCGAAATCGGGTCGAAAAAATTAGAAAATTATTCAAACAATAAAAAAGATTTTTTTAAAGGGAAATTTCAAAAAATAATAAAAAAAATTTTTTTTTTGGTTTAAAACCATAAATTGAAAAAAGAGGACAAAATTTTTATTTTAGAAAAGGAATACTTTACTACTGCAAAAAAAAATTTTTTTTGTTTAATTTAAAAAATTGTTTAAAATCTTGAAAATTTTGAAAAAAATAATAATTTCGAAGATTTTTGAGAAATTAAAAAAAAAAGAGTATTTTTGTGAAAATCTTAATTAGTGTGAAAATTTTTCAAAAAAAAAAAAAAAAAATGAATACTGAAAAATTTTTGAAAAAAAATATTTTTTTGGTGGTTGAAAATTTTTAGTTTTTTTCTGAACACACATTAAAAAAAATAAATTAAAAATATACCTAATTAGAAAACCAAATGCTAAATACTCTTCTTTTTCTGGAAAACTGTTGCGGCAAACGTAGACGATTTGTCTAGTCTTCACATTTCTCAAGCTCATGTATCAACTCATTCTTAAATTTATTTTGATTTTTCTAGATTTTTTTATTCTCGAACTAAATTTTCTGATTTGAAAATTTTTAAATCGGCGAGTTAAACTTTTATTCAAACTAAAGTTCTTCGGCTAGCTCGCTTCAGATTTCTAATTACTTCCAATATTTTTAAATAAACAAAAAAAAATCAAAATCACAATTGGATAATTATTAATTTCCAATAATTTTAAAATAAAAGAAAGGAAATAAAAGTGAAATAATTATTTCATATTAATAAAAATAATAAATAAAATTGGAGATAATGAAGTGTTGCGTAAAAGGGTGCAAACATTATAGGTAAGTACCTATCTTTAAAATTATTTCTATTAAATATTATTTTTATTAAATATTATTTTTTTAAATATGTATTAATAAAATTTTATTTTATTAATAAATTTTAATACATTTTAATTCGTAATATTTTATTAAAAATTAAAAAAAAAAAAAAAAAAAAAAATTTCTGGGGAAAAATATCAGGGGGGAAAATATAAAAAAAAAATTGCACTAAAACGTCAGATAAGAAAATATACAGAGTAATTGGCATAATTTTTTAAAATCAAATGTTAGTCAGAGGACTTGGATTAGGTTAGGTGTAAAATTATTTTTATTTCAAAATAAAGTCAATGCATTCCAAAAATTTCTCTAGGCGTAAGTGAAGCTTACGTGTGCAAGCTCGATTTGGCTGAAACTTGTTTAAGGGGGTAGAGTCGCCATAAAACTGTAATCAGAGATATGGCCCTAATGCATAAAAATGTTTAAAATAGGAAGCTGTATGCTGAATGGATGTGCCCTGAAACCCCTAGGAATTTTTTTGCTTCTTAGCTTCGAGAAAAAAAGGGCAAACCGTGAATAAAAAATAAGGCTAAAGTGCAGTTTATGTGAACCACTCAGAAGCGGCTTAAACTTGGAGGGGGTAGAGGCGGTGCCCAAACTTCCAAAACTGAAATCAGTTCTTGGGGCAAAGGCCCCGCTTCGGAGATACGGCAAAGGTGTTTTTGAAAAAAGATATCTAAAACGGTAAAAATAAATATTGTGATATTACAAAAAACACCCTGTACTGTAAATGTATTGGTCTCACTAATATATGTAAGAGAGATACTTCATGCTAGAGCTGGATTTACTCTTCCTTTAGAAAATGACCTACGAAGAACTAAACAAGGCGTGCTTGAATTCTCGACCAATGTGGGCATTAAGTGACGACATCAACGATAGAGATATTTTAACACCAGGATGTTTTCTAATGGGAACAGCTCAATTGTCATTTCCTTCAAAGAATGAAGACGAAGAGGGAACTTATGTTAAGAAATGGAAGTTAGTTCAACGCCTGCAACAACAATTTTGGCTGAAGTAGTCAAATGAGTATCTGAGTCAATTGCAAAATAGACCAAAGTGGAAAATTGAAAAAACAAACGTTAAAGCCGGTGAACTTGTATTGGTGAAAAATGAAAATATGCCTCCAGCGCAGTGGCCTTTAGCTAGAATAACACAAACTCTTCCAGGACCTGATGGGAGAGTTAGAGTTGTTACGTTAAAATCAAAAAATGGTCATATCGAACGCAACATCACAAAAATATATCCCCTGCCGATTGAATACCACAATGATTCCAAAAATGAAGATAAGACATCTGACGAAACGCAATCTAATGAAGATGGCATGGGCAAGAAAACCAAGAAGACGTCGAGAAAAGATGCAACCAAATTGAAGAATGGACTAAGTGCTCTTTTTGTAGGACTATGGTGCTGATGGTACCAACCTCACTGAAGGCTGATGTCAACGTATCATCAGTTAACGTGACGAAGTTCGAGACTCCACCTGGCATTTTCTTTGAAAGTTTGGGAGCAATCCAAACCGTTACCAGTGAATGGAATATGCTCATACACATTAATCTTACATCGTATTGGCAACAAACCAAGAACTTCCAAACATGTATTTTAAATATAACAGAGTTATGTCACAAAGGGCATATCAAGAGATGGAATATCAAATCGTCGACTGAGAATTATATTAGTCCATTCGCCATTTTCGGATATATCTATCGAAGTATACAGTTACAGGTTTTCAAGCAAGGGCTTTTCAAATTTCTCACCCGTTTCTCTGTATCTATTACCGTTTTTGAGATATCAAGTATACGTTTTATTCCATATCCTATCCAATTTCAAAATTTTCGATTGTATTATTCCAAACGCCAAATTTATGAAATTTATGGTCCATATTCTTATATTTGGCGATTAATTTATGTTTTTATTATAGTAGTCCATGTGTACTACTAACGGTTATGTACTAAAAAAATTTCTAAGGTAAACTGATTTTTTATATTATTCCACGTCCACATTAATAAATACTTTGTACGGATATGGAATAAAATAAAAAAAATTTGTTTGGGCCTTAAATTATGCCATGTCCTTGGAAAAAGAAATTGCGCGATACAGAAATAAAGTTTAGTTTTATTAGAAATTTCAGAAAGCACGGACGTTATGTCTTCATCTCCGCCACCAGTTTTAAATAAAATTTTATTAGAGTAAGTATAAAAATATAACAAAATTTAAAAATTAAATTTAAATTAAAAAATTATTAAAGCATGCAGCATGAAATTTTATCTTCGGATGAGAAGGATGATTCAAGTGAATTTGATTTGGAGGAATTTATAAAAATGAGACCCCCTTCCAAAAACTTTAGAAAAAAAATCATAACTTCTTACAAAAATCATGATGATGAAGCTGATGCATTAGATTTTTCTGGTAATTTAATTTTTATTTGTAACAAACATTCCATATTTAATTATAACTATTTAAAACTTTTTTCTCTCTAGCCGATGATGTTGACAAAGATCCGGATTTTAACATATTGGAAACTACAAAAGAAAAAGCCCGTAATATTACTAATAATTATGTTTTTTTTTTATTTTATAATACTTATTCCATATTATAATAATTAATACAATATACAACTTTTTCTCTATAGTCGATAATGTTGATAATGATTCTGATTTTAACACATTCAAATTGGAAACTACAAAAGAAAAAAGAAGCGATTTGCTATTTGATGATGAACTATTTTATAGAAACTTGCCATCAAATTATAGTTCTTCAGGTAATTACATCTAATATTATTATTAATTATTATGATTGTTTTATATATTAAATTTAACAACGTGTGTATTCTTTTCCAGAAATGGGAACTCCTCCAGTTTCTAGAAAAAAAAGAAAAAATTCTGAATTGTGGAAATCAAATATAAGGAAAAAGCTGCGACAGAGTGGCAAAATGTATGTGAACAGCAATAATAAAGAAATACCACCAAAAGAACTGAAGCCACCATGTAAGTCAACTTGTTTTTTTATGTGCACAATAAATTTCACGACATCCGACCGCAATTTGATATTTAATAAATTTTGGGAGCTAAACGATGATGATAAAATAAAATTTTATTTAAAATTTGTAAAAAAAGGAACTGTCAAACGTCGTCGTCAATTGACATCGACAGTCAAAAATGCATCGTATCAATTTTATTTTGAATTAGAAGAAATAATTCATCGTGTGTGCAGAACTTTTTTTTTAAATACTCTTTGCGTAACCAAAATGAGAATCTATTATTGCTTTAACAATTTAACTGATAAGGTAACCGGTAGTCCTATACCCATGAAAAGAGGAAAACATGTAAAACGGGTTTGTCCTGAAATTAAAATGAAAGAAATTCGGAATCATATCAATAGTTTTCCAGTGATACACTCCCATTACTGCCGAGCGACTTCTACCAAAAAATATCTTGAAAATCATTTGACCCTAACGAAAATGTACTCATTGTACAAAGAAAAAATTTTAAATCCTATTAGCTTAGTTATGTATCGCAAAATATTCAATACAGAATTTAATTACTCGTTCCACAAACCTAAGAAAGATATGTGCGATAAGTGTGTCTTATTCAAAAATAAAACAAATCATTCAAGAGCGGAATTTTTACAGTATCAATTGCACCAAAGAGAAAAAACTTTGGCGAAATGTGATAGAGATCTAGATAGATCTGATATTGATAATGATCATTGCGTGGTATGTTATGATTTGCAGAGCGTATTTTCTCTCCCAAGAGGATATGCTTCTTCTTTTTACTATAAGCGTAAACTAAACACTTTTAATTTAACTGCTACAGTAATATTTCCAAACACACCGAAATTGACTTACTGCGCTTTGTGGACAGAAGCTCATAGCGACAGATCGGGTAATGACATATCATCTGCACTAGTAAAAATTCTTGAGCAATTAACTCAAGACTACCCAAATATAAAAATAATTACATTGTGGAGTGATGCTTGCGTCCCACAAAATAAAAATAGAATAAATTCTACAGCTATCAAATTATTTTTGCAAAAAAACAATTTAAAGACAATATTTCACAAATATTCAATTCCAGGACATTCCCAAATTCAAGAAGTGGATTGTGTACATTCAGTCATCGATAGACATTTAAAAGGTTTAGAAATACACAGTCCACTTCATTTGTTCAAATTGTTAAAGGCTGCTCAATTCGACAAAACAAAATTGAACCTTCTACAAATGAATTCAATAGATTTTAAGTCGTTTTCGAGTATAGCTGATCAATTAGATTATAAATTAGTGCCTTTTACTAAAATAAAAATAATTCAATATGAAAAACAGTTCCCTACTATTTTAAAATTCAAAACGTCATTTCAAAGTTTAAATTTCAATTCAATTAATTTATTAAAAAAAGTTACAAAAAAAGTTTTACCAACACCAAAAAATATTATTGAAAAAGCAGTCCCGACACTTTCCTCAAAATCTGGGTTATCCAGAGAAAAAATTTCAGATTTAAAAGATTTAATACCATATTTACCAGAAATTGATCAAACTTATATTAAGTCTTTATTAAATCAGTAAGACTGTGATTTTATGTACCTATATTTTTCTTATTACTGTTATTAATATTTGAATTTTTTATATCCATGAAGGATTTTGTTTTATTTTTTGATTTTAGTAAAATATTATATAGAAAAAACTATAAATTAATTACATTAAAAAAAAAAATTAAAATAAGAAACTGTGAAATAAGTAAAACTTTATGTAAAACTTTTATGAAAAATCGATTTTTGTGATGTGTTAGATCTCAATATACTTTAATAAATCAAGTAAGAGTACTTATATTTAATAACAATTAAACTAAGGAAAAATATAAATCTTAGGCTTTATTTAAATTTGCCTGATTTCTAATATAAATTAAACTATATTTCACTTTTTTTATTTTATATCAAGATGTTTTCACTTATAAATTTATGTATTTTATATCAAAATACAAATTACTCAAAGTACAAATTACTTATAAAAATAAATTAACAGACTGAAAACTATAATATAGTGGGAAATACAATTTTGTGATTAGGTTAAACCAAAATTAGTTTTAAGAAACAAATAAGCTGTGAATCTTATTTTTAGTATTTGGATTTATGTACTATTGATAATTTTTTTAAATATGTATATCAAAAAAATATGAAATATGAAATAAATATAAAAAAAAATAATACTTTTATAATTATAAAATAAATTCTTTTTTCATTTGTTTAGGATATGTCTCAAATTCTCTTATAAATTTATTATTTTTTTTAATTTTTATATTATTCCATATCCATTCATTTTTAGTCCATATCATACAAAGTGTAAAACAAAAAATTTAAATGTATGAGGTGGAATAAAACGATATTTTGAGGTGCGTTGATTAACAGTCCAATCACTTTCTCAAATGATCACTTATTAATATGTTGATTGCAGAATCTTGTGTAAAATTATTAAGATTCGTGCATATAAAAAACCGTACTTTTTTCGGCCAGTTTTTTCATCAATTTTACCTAAACTTTCAAATGCGATTTACTCGAAACTATCTCAAGGGCGTATGGACTAATATAATTATCAGTCGACGAAATGAACTTAACCAAAGAATGTCTCCAATCAACCAAAAAAATGAATTTATTTTCCATAACAGAGTGTCAAAAATGAAAAGATGTCTGTTTGATAGTGTGGGATATGTGGCTAATAAGTTGTTTGGGGTGTTCGACGTTGATTATGCTGAATACATCGAAGATCAATTTGAAACAGTTCAAGAAGATGAAAACGATCTAGTAGAACTGTTAAAGAGCCAAACATCAATAATGGAGTCAACTTCTAATCTCATAAAAAGAAATCATAAAGAAGTAACCAACCAATTGGAATTAATGCAAAATTATGTTGAAGCAACTTTTTCGTCATTAGCGACAGAGCAGCAAAAAAATCTCATTACGCAAAGATTGAATTCCTTATCGACGTTTTTATCTCCAGCTATGAGTGATTATGAAAATCTTCAACAATCCTTGATAGATTTGGTTTTAGATACAACACATGCGTTTCTCGATCCACACATAATAACACCTACCCAGATGCAACAGCAGTTGATTACAATAATGGCCAATATACCATCGACGTTAATATTACCATATGAAGATCTTACGAAAATTTACAATATTATGACTATTAAAACAAGAATAACAAAAAAGGGAATTGTTTTCAAGGTCGGTGTACCCTTAGTTGCAATCGAAGGGTTTCAGCTCTTCTATTTAACACCAGTACTGTTCCTGATTAGTGGTAACTTAAATATATTCGAAATAACTTCTAAATTTTCAGCAACGAACCTAGCAACAGATAATTATTACAAGTTAACAGAATATCAACTAAATCAGTGTGTGGTGTTAGAAGAAAAGGTGCATCTGTGTTATGACAATCATATAGTATATAGACAGCATCATACCTGTGGGGTTGCGTTTATTACCAATAAGGATGTATCGAAATACTGGAACCCACAATTATTAAATTCAACAGAATATTGGGCAGAATAATGAATGTGTTGAAACTGGTCTGGTGGATGATATATTTGAAGAAGAAGAGGAAGAAGAGGAAGATCAACCTGTGGTAAAAAAAAGTATATGGACCAGGGATTTTTTTTAAAAACGTAATTCATTTTGTTATAATCGCGTAAAAAAAAAGGGTCAACATTTAAAAAAATATCGTTTCGCGGTTGTAACAATTCTTTTTGTTATAACCGCGATACTAAAAAATTCGTATTTTATCATTTCGCGGTTAAGAGCCTCTGTTTCTCGCATGTGCTATGAAGAGACTTCTCGACCAAATTTCTTCGAGATCTCGAGAAATCTCGAGAAATCTCGAGAAACATATTTTAATTCGGTTATAACAAAAAAAAAAGTTATAACCCCCAAACTTACAAATTTTATTTTTATAATTTCGCGGTTATAACAAAACAAAATTTGTTATAACCGCAAAACTCAAAAATTCGATTTTTATCGTTTCGCGATTATAACAAAAAAAAATTGTTATAACCGCGAAACTTAAAAATCAGAATTTTAGTTCCAAAACATGATAAAAAGCACTTTTTTTTTTCCTGGTGCGCTTCACAACAGCTTTTCCATACATTTCGCTTAGTTTTTCGCGGTTACAACAATTTGATATGATGAACTATGTTCATCATATGAACAAAATAAATATTGCATGTGAATTTGCAACTTGTGTAATTCTCACAAATTGAAGCATTTTACACAAGTTTCAAATTCCGAGCTGTATAACAAATTTTATTAACATGTTTTGTATACTGTTTTAATGAGCATGGGAGAGGTAGTTGCAATCAATACATTTGCAATGCAAAAAATAAACAAAAATTCAAAATTAAGTAAGTAAACAAAATTTACTTAATACGGAGAATGTAAATAAAATTTACTTAATTAAATAATTACATGTGTATTGACGCATGTAATATACCATTTACCGAGCTAAATTTACCCCTGCTCAAAATATGCAAAAAACAATTTTTTTTTAAATAGGTAGCGCCGGTGAAATAAAGATTACCTTGAAAAAAAAATTTTTGTTGCATTTTATCAAAAGAATTTGGTATAAATATAAAAGTAATAGTTTTAATTATATATAGATTTCAATTATTCATACTAAATTTTTGCTCTTTTTGGGATTCGAACCTGCGTCCTTAGCATTGTTGGCTGATTGCAATGCTAAGGGCGTAATAAAAAAAATTCTAATAAATAACCACTCATTTTTTTGTGTACATTTTTTAAATTCGAGTCTCGATCGTATTAAAAAAAAAAAAAACACACACACACAAAAGTTAATTCAAGTGAAGAAATTGAAAAATTGACATAAAATCGAGTCCGAGGTGGAATCGAACCCACGACCGAACAAGCCGTAGGAGAAGGGCAATACCACTATACCATGAAGGCCGACATGGTATTCTTATTCTCATACAAAAAGTATTATCTTCAAAAATAATGTCCCTCAATAAAATTCTTTATAATACATTTATATAACTCATTGGCGAAATATGAAATGTTCGAAACATTTAGAATTGTTTTTCTTAAAATTTTCTTAAAGAGACAGGTAATTTAATTTTTGTTTTGAGAATTAATTAAAATTTTTGGTTACATTTTATCAAAGAATTTGATATAAATATAAAAATAATGGTTTCAATTATATATAGATTTTTTGCTCTTTTCGGGATTCGAACCTTCGTCCATTGCAAATCACCAACACACCATACAGAAAATGTATATACCAAATTTATATTTTCTACTTGTTCGCGGATTTCAATGCTAAGGACGCAGGTTCGAACTCCTATGAAGTCATAATAAAATTTAATAAAAATCTAATAAATAACCACTCATTTTTTTGTGCACAATTTTAAAATTCGAGTCGAATTTTGAGTATTCTTATTCTTATTTTTCTGAGAAAAAATCTCACGTGTTTTCGAGACTCGAATTTGAAAACAGATTTTAATGCGCATGGCTTCCGTAAGTTGTATTTACATTCGCAAATTTAGCTCGGTAAATGGTCCATTACATGCATCAATACACATGCAATTATACAGGAATGTAAATTGTATTTACATTTCCCTGTGATGTAAATTGTATTTACATTGCTCTATATTGTATTTACATTCTTCATTTTGAACTGCGTAATACTATAAACAAAAATAATATCACTCACATTCACAATATTTGAATACAGACAAATACCAAAAAAAAAAAAAAATTGCAAATGTATACCTCTCACATGCATCATATCAATGTCAAACAAAGCTTAGTTTATAATGCTAAAAATCTATATTTTCCCTCTGAGCTAATCTATATTTTCCCTCTGAGCAAACAAAAAAAAAAAAAAAGAACCAACAAAAAAATACGCGGCTATTTTTTTTTTTCTAAAAAGCGGCCAGTCGATCAGTCGATGAATTTTCTTAACATGTGTTTCAATCTACTATTTTTAAAGGATCTTCGAACCTCTACTACTAAATTTTTAAACGAGTGTGGTTGGATTTTAGTACAAAAATTTAAACCACACTTCAAAAACTGCACTTATTTTTATTCAAAAAAACAAAATGAATAAAAATAGAACAATGGTAACCCTGAAAATATCTTTGTTGTCATTATAAAGTTTGCTGTCAGTTGTCAAATGTCAAGTAAGAATTTTTTTTTATTTTATCAACAAACGAGGAAAATTTATTCGATTTTTTTTTTTGCAAAAAACAAAATGAATAATTTTTTTTGGAAAAATTACTAATTTTTTTTATGATCTTAAATCATCCGGTTTGAAATCATTTCGAGAAATAAATTTACTTCCGTATTAATTAAATTTTATTTCCTTGCTTCATTTTGAACTTTTTTGTTTATTTTTTTCATTGTAAATGTATTGTTTTCAGCTCCCTCCCCATGCACATTAAAGCAGTATACAATACATGGTAATAAAATTTGTTATACAGCTCGTGTATACACACGAACACATAGACACTCGTAAATATTATATCACTCGACCTTCGGTCTCGTGATATAAATATGACTCGTGTCTATGTGTTTGTGTGTATACACAATTCGCAAGAATAATAAATTTTCATACGATGTATTGTAATCTACTATTTACCCTCTACCAAAAAATCATACAACGCGCCTAAAGAAGTATTAACTTCAAAAAAATTTTCTTTTGTTCTCTTCGGGATTTGAACCTGGCTTCTTAGTATTTTTTTTTTTTATTTTCCAAAAATTTGTATTTTTTTTTTCATGAACAAATTTTTTGTTTGACTTGTTTTGCAATTTTTGACTGAGTTTGGTTGTTTTTCAAAAAAAAATTTTGAACACATTTTTCGTTCAAATTATTTGTTTGATCACTAAAAAAACCATTTGGTTTGTGAACGAAATAGTTTGAGATCAAACTATTTGAGCAAGAAAAGCACCAAAAAATACTAAAAATATTTTTTGTTCGTTTTTTATATTAATTTAATAATTTTAATGTACATGTGCATCGGTAAGTTGTATTTACAATCGTAAATTTAGATCGGTAAATGGTATATTAAATGCATTAATTATTTATTTAAGAAAATTTTATCTACACACTTCAATTTTATTTACCACACTTAAATTTTATTTACTTTCTTCATTTTGAACTTTTGTTTATTTTTCGCATTGAAAATGTATTGATTGCAACAACCTCTCACATGCAGATTAAAACAGTATACAAAACATGTTAATAAAATTTTTATACAGCTCGACGCTCCTTGTGTATATTCACAAAAACACATGGACACTTGTCAAAATTATATCACTCGACCTAACGGTCTCGTGATATAAGTATTGACGCGTGTCCATGTGTTTTTGTGTATACATAACTCGTTGTAATAACAAATTTTCTTAAGATGTGTTGTAATCTACTATTGTTGTTCCTCTTGATAGAAGAAAAAGAAAAGGATAGGTGACGTTCTTGTGTATTCTTGTGTATTCGTCTGAAAATGTTATTTTCAAATCTATTGAACAAAAATTTAATTCTATATGTATTTATATTTTACATTCGAATAATGCAAAGAGGAATAGAAAAAAAAGTTTTAAACAAACTTTTTTCTACAACAAAAAGTATTCTAAACTAAAAAAAAAAAAAACATTATAAACTTACTTGGTGGATACTCAATATAGTTTATTTTTGTATATAAAACGAAAGGAACAGCACTCAAAAAACTGGTTATCCATAAAGCTGCTATGATTCTAAGAGCTCTTTTAAATCCACTCATTGTGTATAAATGCAAAGGATGACATATTGCTAAGAAACGTTCCATTGAAAATGCAACAATTGTCAATACTGATACATATGAGGAGCTAAAAATTAAAAATCATTCATGTAAAGGCTAAAATTTTACAGTTAAAATAAAGATTTCATCCCCATGAATTAATAATTATTTTGAAAAGTATGTAACGGAGACTTTTTTTAAGCTCGATAGAACTTCAAATAGTGAAAAAACACAAAAAAATTTGGCTTTAATCAAAAACTTTTTTTTATTCAAAAAGCAATGATCGGTATTGACTTTCGAAATGATTCTGAG
Source organism: Hybos culiciformis (assembly GCA_964007475.1). Lineage (NCBI taxonomy): Eukaryota > Metazoa > Arthropoda > Insecta > Diptera > Hybotidae > Hybos > Hybos culiciformis. Next base: position 78,797,739 of record OZ023273.1, read on the forward strand.
TACTCACCACTGCTTGCGTTATTCAAGGTTGAATATATTTGCCAAAGTATACTGATTGTAATTTTAAAACTATATCAAAATAAAATTAATTTAAAAATTAAGTTTTTATAATCGATAAATAATAATAAATAATAAGTATAAAAAAGGATATAAAAATATAATATATAAAATAATAAGTAGAAAAATTCTTTAAGCAAAAAAATTAAGAATATTTAAAATAATGTTTTTAATGTGGATGTTATCGGTAAATTGTATTTACAATCGCAAATTTAGCTCGGTAAATTGTATATTACATGCGTCTATACACTTGTAATTATTTAATTAAGTAAATTTTATTTACATTCTCCGTATTAAGTAAATTTTATTTACTTTCTTCATTTTAAACTTTTGTTTATTTTTTGCATTGCAAATGTATTGATTGCAACTACCTCTCACATGCACATTAAAACAGTATACAAAACATGTTAATAAAATTTGTTATACAGCTGGTTGTGTATATACACAAAAACACATGGACACTTGTCAATATTATAGAGTACGATTCAAATCACTTGACCAATCCGTTATGCAAAGCTTTCCCTTTCCATTACAAAATTCCATACAAAATTGCATGAGCTTTTTTTCTTAAATAATTTCCCCTAAATTTTGTATGGAATTTTGTAATGGAAAGGGAAAGCTTTGCATAACGGATTGGTCAAGTGATTTGAATCGTACTCTTTCACTCGACCTAACAGTCTTGTGATACAAATATTGACTCGTGTCAATGTGTTTTTGTGTATACACAACTCGTTGTAATAACAAATTTTCTTAACATGTGTTGTAATCTACTATTTCAATCAACTAAAAAGTAAAATTTTTAATCAGATAATAATTGATGCCCTCATACCGATTTCCCTGAAAATTAATTCTAACGAAAAATGTGTGGCGCATTTGATAAACAATATTTTAATGCTTAAATGAATAATTCACCTAAAAATGTTCTGTGAGTTTTTTTTTTATTAAATAAACTGTCAATTTTAGGCGCCCCTTGTTTTTCGTGAGAATTAATTTTCAGGGAAATCGGTATGTGGTTTTTAAATTGTTTTTTTTATTTATATATTTATTTTTTAATTTTAAATCTTATTAGAATCGAATTTAGCAATGTAAATATTACATTTTTATATCTATTCTACTTATATAAAACAACTGAACCTAAAGGTATAATTTTTAAATTGTAAAAGTAATAAAAATTAAATAAAGAAGCGATAAATAAATAAATAAATAAATTAGGAATTGTGGAACGATATAACTACGAACATGAAACAACAAAAATCACTACATTATGATGCGTTGTCATCCATTTTTGACCTAAGCTCAAATTTTTAATTTTTCAACTAGAAGTGCGTGAAAAATTGATTGCAAAATTCCACCCGAATAAGAAAAGCGAGTTAATAAAAGCGTTTTAAAAAACGAGTTCTGTGTGATGACCCATTTTGTGGTAAACGCATTCGTAAAATCTATTTAAATACTTTTCAATAATTTGTTTTTTTTTTTAAGAATAAAATTGTTTTTGGTTATCCTTGTGTTTAAGTTCATAAATACTTACGCTTCTGATATAAATGCTCTAATTTTACAAAACGGCAATCCCATATTGTAAGGATATTGATGCCAGTATAAGCTTATTTCATATGGTAATCCTGAAATTTAAATAATAAATACTGTTGTACATATAGATTAAAATACGGATTTAGGTTTTTAACTGCTCTTAAAAGAATTTCGTTCTGTCGTATTTAAAAAATACTAGTTAAATTCCTTTTATCTTTCAAACTTTGAATGCCGTTCGTATTACTAGGTTGAATTTATTCAAGTAAAAAAAAGTAAAATGTGTAAAAAAGAATTTTTTTCCCACATTTTTCCACTTTGAGGAAAAATATTTTGTCTGCCATAATTAAAAAAAAGTAAGTAGGTACTGTAGCTAAAAAAATTCTTTCGGTAAATAAACACTGAAAAACTTCTCCATTCCTTTTCTGAAATTCACAAAACCAAGCTTTAAAACAGGGTTTAAAAAAAACACACCACAAGTATAAACAGAAGTGTACCGAACTTTCATTTATTTTTCAAAATAAATCACGTTCGCAGAACACTTCCAATAATTTTTCAAAATTTCATTTGTAAGCGGATATAGTCTTTATTTTTGCTCTGTATACTTCTCCGTTAATGTGCGAAACAAAAAAAAAAAAAAAAACAAAAAAACCGCAATAATGGCAGAACATTTTTATGAAGAATCTAACTCAAAAAAATACAGATTAATTTAGGAAACATTAAGAAAATTACGAAAAAATACCTCTTCCCATAGAAAATAATTCATACAATCCCAAATTTTAAGTACACGAATTCGAAAGTGCCCTTAAATACTGTAACGGAGGCTCACCTGCACCAGACTCCATCCATTACGAGATGATGAAACAATTCGATGAACAGCAAAAAGAATGTGCTATTAAAATTCTATAACGATATTTACCTATCTGGTTCGTTCCCTGACAACTGGAGAAAGGCTAATTTAATTCCCATTCTAAAACCCGAAAAAGATTAAAAAATTCCAAATAATTATCGCCCAATTGCACTGACAAATTGTTTATGTAAAATTCTTGAAAGAATAATTGCAAAGAGACTAGTTTGGACCTTAGAACATAAAAAACTAATTTCAATATGTCAATCCGGTTTCAGAAAACATCGTAGCACTTAAGGTAATCTATATTATTTGGAAAGCCAAATAATGACTGCAGTGTCAACAAAAAAAATGTATTTTCGATCTTTTTCGATATCGAAAAAGCATACGATATGCTATGGAAAAACATGTTCTAAAACAATTGATTTCCATGGGATTTGAGGGAAATATAATAAAATTCATCAAAAATTTTCTACACGAAAGGAAAGCAAGAGTTTTTATATTTATCATAGGAAATTATTCGTCTAATGAGAAATCCTTGGAAAGGATCCGTTCCCAAGGATCCGTTCTCAGTGTGATTCTTTTTATTATCTCCATAAAAAGCATTGTTAAATCTATAAAAAATTATAATAAAATATATAATATTTGCAGACGACCTTTCTATATTCATTCTAGAAAAAAACTTCGAAAAAATTACTACCAAAATTAAAAATTGTCTTAATTCCATATCAAAATGGTGCAATTCAACTGGATATACATTTTCAGAAACAAAAACTGTAGCTATGATATTTACAAATAAACGAAATTTTTCCAACCCTGATATAACACTAAATGAGTAAAAATCCGATTTGTTAAAAAAATTAAGTTTTTAGGAATGATCTTCGATCAAAAACTGAAATGGAAACGTTTAAGGCACTGGCCACAAAAACAAATTAATGTTTTAAAAATTCTATCGCACAACGAATAAGGTCCAGATCGTCGACTTCTCCTCAGACTCCTAAATACATATGTTCTTCCAATTTTAGATTACGGCTCATTTCTATACGAGACTGCACCTAAAAATATTCAAAAAATTAAAAAACTTCGATAATAAAAAACAACCTTTCTCAAGTAGGATAAAAAAATTTAATCTAACAAAAAAGCAATGACCAACATAGATATATATATAAAAAAAATATTTGGAAGACCCTAACCTATTTTGAAAACATTTTTTTTTGTAAATTTTGAGCCGGGACGACCCTAACCGTAGCTCCCTACCCAAAATTTTTGGTCAGATAATCTTTATTTCAGATAATCTTTATTTTTTTTGTAAATTTTGAGCCGGGACGACCCTAACCGTGGCGTCCTACCCAAAATTTTTGGTCAGATAATCTTTATTTCACCAGAGCTACCTTTTTTTAAAAAAAAATGTTTTTTGCATATTTTTGTTCAGATAATCTTTATATCATCAGGCTACCTAATACAAAAAAAAAATTTAATTTTAAATAATTTGTAAACGAAAGATTTTTATAAAATAATTTGAATTTAAATTTTTCGCCCCAAATTATTTTGTTTTTATAAATGACAAAAATGATTAATATTGAGTGGAATTTTTTTTTTTTGAGTATTGAAACGTCAAAAACCATGTCGTGTCGGACTCGAATGGGTCTACGAAAATAAATGTTTACCCCCTACAGAATAACTCAATTATATCATACAATGCGCCTAAAGATGTATTAACTTCAAAAAGTTACTTCTATTAAGTAAAATATAAAAGTTGACAAACAAATTTCTGTTTATTTTATACCGCTAATGGCTAATCGTTTGCTCAAGGGAAAATTTAACATCCAATTTTGGTAAAGAGAATAAATAAAGTTTTTTAAAGTGATTTATTAATCAATTTGAGATTTTTAGTGTGAAATATTTTTTATTATTAAGAAACAACAAAACAATATTGTAGTAACCTGTGTAGTTGCTCTCGAAAAAAAATCATTATTTTATTTAGGTTGCTCATCTCAGATCTATTGCAAATGTAAAAATATAAAAATATCTAGGAGTGTTGCTTTGTTGAAGAAGTAAAATTATACATTACGTACTTAATTTCATAGTGAAGTGATTAAATAAAAATGAAATGTAGCTGCAATCTCAATGCTTAATTTAAATAATTTGTTTTGAATCGTTGATTTTATTAAATTAATTTTTTTTTTCATTTGAAAAATGTGTTGTCTAGATACTTAAATTTTAAAAAAATGTTGTACAATTCATATTTGGCTTTACTACCATTTTATTCAGTACCTTCCTTTGCACTATATTGTAAACAATATTAAATACTTGAATATATGTTTGTAAATAGAAATAAACCAATATAAAAACAAATAGAATGAAATGTATGAATTATGTATGAATTACGTAAAATAAAGAAGAAAACATTAAAGAAATTTTTAAATAAAAGTGTGGGTATACGCTTATATAAATCCAAAAAATAAAAAGAAAGAAACCGCAGGTACACTTCTGTTTATTTTGGAACATTTCTGTTTATTTGTGTAATATTTTTAATATAAGAAACCACTTTTTATGTTGCAAAAATTATAAATAAATATGTCTCGTCTGCCGACTCGGCACAAACCGCTGTGTGTGTCATCGCAGTACTTTTTAGTACTTTTTTTGTATAGAAAAAGTATAATGTTGTAATGTATTGTTTTGTCTAGTAATATATACACACAGCATTGGGATAATAATTTCCCCTCATTTTATGTATATGTATTTCCTCTAAAGTAAAAAACTTATCAGAGTAAATTTTCTTATGCATATTTTTTTTGAAGTTTATACTTCTTTAGCGGCGTTGGAAGAAATTTGGTAGAGGGTAAAAATCCATTTTCATATAGAATTTTTCTGAGAATCGTCATCATTTTTCTGAGAATCGTCCGTCATCATTTTTCAAATATTAAAAAAAAAAAACAAATTATAATTGGGTTCGAACCTAGCACCTTTAGACTTATTAGTCTGGTGTTCTATCCACTAAGCCATACGGCCATATAATTTTTGCTTTCTAAAATCATATAAAGAGTCTTCTAAATAATACAAAAATTCAAGTTCTTTAAGGTTCATGAATACGGTTAGTGGAATGAAATAAACGGGTTCATGAATACGATTAGTGGAAGGAAATAAGAGCAGAGTTCCATTTTTTATCTTCAAAGAAAAAGATCGGAAAAAGAACAGATAATTTAAAGCTTATTTTTTCTTTACTCTCAAAGATAAAGATAAAATAATGTTAAAATTTCAAGGGATAGAAAAAATTGTGAATTTATAAACAAATTTTTAAAAGAGAGGATAAAACAAAGAAAAAATAAACGAAAAAATAATTTTGTTTTGGTTTTAAGTCAAGATAATATAAAGAAAAAATAACGCAAAGGATAAAACATAAGAAAAAATTGCTAAGTTTTCTATAAAATATCCAAGGAGAATTTAAATGATAATTTAAAGATAATATAAAGAAAAAGAAGCAAAAAAATGTGTACCTATGCACAGGTTTTTTGAATTAGAGAAAAGTAAATAAACATTGTTTTGTTCACACAAACCTAAACAAACACACACAAATAAAGAACATAAAGAAAAAATAATTTTTTATACACATTATTTTTTCGTTGTGTTGAAAAATGAGTACCTATTTCTCATTTATAATCTCTGAATTGATAATCTTTTCTTCGTCCCTTACGATAAATTAACGAATAGTTTATCGTTTTCTTTTGATCTGTAGAATTTTTATGTACATTTTTTCTTTTTCTTTATTTTTGCTTTTAAATTCTCCATAAATTCTCCGCGTAAAGACAAATTAAAGATAAAGATTTTTTAATTTTTCTTTTTTCTTTATTATTTCTTTAAATTATCCATAAATTCTCCTCATAAAGAAAAATTAGCGATAAGATAATTTAATAAATTATCTTCAATGATAAAATCAGGAACTCTGAATAAGAGAGAAATTTTTAAAATAAATTCCGGGGATTTTAATTATTAAAGAAGACAAGTGTTCTTTTATGTTATTTTAGAAAGCTGAAATCATAAGGGCAATATGGCTGAGTGGATAGAATATCGGATTACAATTCTGAAGGTGCCAAGTTCGATCCCCCGATACTGAGAATTTTATGAAATTTTTTTTTTTTTTAATTTTTTTAACATAATAATGTAGTTACGCCAAATACAAAATACCAAAGAGGGAGAGATAATAAATTGGTCAATTAATTTTTGCAGATTGATCTAATTAATTTCCGTAAAGCGTCATAATTTTTAAAGTTAAAATTTTTCTCTTAATTTAAGTATCTGTACTTCGTTTTGGTAAAAAAAAAAAAACACACGAAGCAGTCATAGAACTGCCTACAGAAGTTTATACTTAAGATTTAAACTATGAAATAACAGTGGCTACAAATAATCGACTGCTTTTGGACTGATGGACTGATTTTTATTTTAATTTACATTTTGTACTGAGCAGCCCATCATTTGTAGCCACTGTTATTCATAGTTTTTAAATCTTTTTTTCATAATAATTAGTTTTTTGAGATATTTAAACAAACCAAAATGTTTTTATCAGCCACTAATTTATTATTTTTTATACATATTCTATTTTTGAAGCAAAACACAGAGCTAAGTAAAATTGTAGCAAATTTGGTTCAAAAAAATTTGCAAATTAGCCCCTCTTTGATTTTTTATTTTAATTTATATAACGGGAAAAAACTTTTAATTAATAAATAGTGTTTTATAATTTTATACATATTATAAAATTAAAATGTAGCTAAAAACTTATTTGAGAACTTAGTTGAAAACTGTATAATTTCATATATGAATTAATGCAATTGAATATTGCTATAAAATGGATGTAAAAAATATTGGAAACGTTGACAGATGCATAAATTTAAGTATCGAGATGCTATTTCTTTTTAAAAATTTAATTGTGAAAAAAAAACTATCCTATTCAGCGAGTTGAATGAACTATTTTTCAATATTGTGGGCAGCGTTCTGCAATATTCACAGCTTTTTCGTGCAATCTTATTTTCACAATAGAATTAACATAATCTTGTGATCATTCATAAAAAATTTAGACACCGGATAATAGGTATATCACTAAAGTCTCAACTAATTTTCAAACATGTTTTACCACTTACTATGACAAGACAGTTATATGTATATATGTATTTAAACAAGCATTTGTTAATCCTGTTGTAGTTAATAAGATAATAAACGCTAAAAAAAGTACGAATTTCCCGGGAGAAAAATAAGTAAGAAAAGTGATCACATTTCATTTCATGTTTCATGTTTTTGTTTTATTTTTTTTACAGAGATCATGTAACCACTAAAGTTATAAACATTATATCCTATAAAACAAATTTTATTAAAGCCTTGAGAAACAACTTAGGTATATTTTGGCATTGATAGTATAGATATCGATCAAGTAATTTATCATTATATGTTTTCCCGGCTCAAAATATGCAAAAAAAAAATTTTTCAAAATAGGTAGCTCTGGTGAAATAAAGATTACCAGACCAAAAATTTTGGGTAGGAATTCATAATTATCGTAAACTTTTTTAATTTCAAATATATGTATATATAGGGCCCAATATTACAAGCAAAAAAATTACATATTCTACCAATAAAAAAATTATGTTCAAAAAATTAAAAATTATTATGTTCAAAAAAATTAAAAAAAAAATGTATTCATTGGGGGGAATCGAACCTGACACCTTCACTCTTATAGTCCGATGTTCTAGCTACCAAGCCATATAGACCATATGATTTTGGATTTCTAAAATATAATAAAAAAATTCTAATAAACCATTCATTTTTTTTTTTTATTTTATTTATTTGGAACAAGAAAAACTATTAATTTTCTCCATCTGTCAGTACCAATAATTTTTAGGGGCGGGGGGAGTAAGGGGACCCCGCTCGCCCTCGTCTTTTAGGTCATACCAGTACCCACTAACAAAAAAACAATTTTTGTCTTATTACTTGTAGAAATCATTTTACTTATTAGTCTGGTGTTCTATCCACTAAGCCATATAATTTTTGCTTTCTAAAATCATATAGAGTTTATTCTTCTAAATAATATAAAAATTCAAGTTCTTTATACTAGAGATATGGTCAACGTAATTCACGCGCGTGTACGCACGTAAAGAATCAAATTGTATGAAAATGTATGAGAGATGTTATAAGCAACGACGTAAAACGTAGCTTACGCACGTAAAAGTTCAAATATTTTAACTTTCCCAGTATTTACGCCGTAGATTGTCAAAACTTTTGTATTGTTATTGTTTATTTCGTTGCTATGGAAAAAAAATATTATTTTAAACCTAAAAAAAAAAAAATAAATAAAAAAGTTGATTAATTTTAATTTTGTAAAATATACTAAAATTCAATTAAAAAAAAAAAAATTTTAAAAATAATATTAATTGCAAATTACTAAAAATATTTCAAATTTGAGTTTTTTTTATATTTATTTTTCGCAAGTGAACGGCGTTGAACATAACAGGTAAAAAAAACAAGTTTTCTTACGTGCGAAAATACGCCTGTACGCGCGTGAATTACGTTGACTATATCTCCTCTACTATTAAGGTTCATGAATACAGTTAGTTCTTTAAGGTTCATGAATACGGTTAGTGGAATGAAATAAACGGGTTCATGAATACAATTAGTGGAAGGAAATAAGAGAGAAATTTTTAAAATAAATTCCGGGGATTTTAATTATTAAAGAAGACAAGTGCTCTTTTATGTTATTTTAGAAAGCTGAAATTATAAGGGCAATATGGCTGAGTGGATAGAATATCGGATTACAATTCTGAAGGTGCACAAGTTCGATCCCCCGATACTGAGAATTTTATGAAATTTTTTTTTTTTTAATTTTTTTAACATAATAATGTAGTTACGCCAAATACAAAATACCAAAGAGGGAGAGATAATAAATTGGTCAATTAATTTTTGCAGATTGATCTAATTAATTTCCGTAAAGCGTCATAATTTTTAAAGTTAAAATTTTTCTCTTAATTTAAGTATCTGTACTTCGTTTTGGTAAAAAAAAAAACAAACACACGAAGCAGTCATAGAACTGCCTACAGAAGTTTATACTTAAAGATTTAAAAACTATGAAAAAAACTATGAATAACAGTGGCTACAAATGATGGGCTGCTCAGTACAAAATGTAAATAAAAATAAAAATCAGTCCATCAGTCCATTATTTGTAGCCACTGTTATTTCATAGTTTAAATCTTAAGTATAAACTTCTGTAGGCAGTTCTATGACTGCTTCGTGTTTTTTTTTTTGGATTGGTTTGGTTGGAAACAGGTAGAGATTTCATTCCGATTAATCGGTTAATCAATAATCGGCCCTTTTCCAATGATTTCGATTAATCGTTAAAAAAATTATCGAATATCTCCGATTATATCTGAAGAAATTAATGAAGAAAATTCCATTTACTCTTCTCTATTTTTTAGTTTAACAATTATAGTTTACAAAAATTTTCAAAAGAAAAATTCAAATTTCAAAAAAAAATTTCAAATTTTTTAATCTTAGTAAGCGTTTCAAATTTATCGTCGAGTCGAGTATCAGTATTTACATAGTAACCATTAACCATAATAACTGATTTCAATATTTGGTAAAAAAAAATTTATCACAAATAAAAGCCCTATTGACTATTCAGCCATCTTCGACAAATAGTGAACGAGTCTTTTCTATTTCCGGAAATTTTATGACCAAAATTAGAAATTGTTTGAATACTGATACTTTAAATGCTCTTGTTTTTTTTAAATTTTACTTCAATAAAGATTAAATTTGAATTGTTGTATAAAATTATTCTATTGTTTTAGTAGCTACTCTTTTTCAGGCTTCCTTTTTTTAATAGAACATTTGTACATTTTTGAACCGATTAACCGATTAGTGGTAAAAAGAATAATCGAGTAACGGATTATTATAAAAACGATTAATTCGAAATCTCAGAATATTTTTTAATTTTAAACTAGAAAATTAATTTTTTTTTTTAATTTTACGGTTTGACGATTTGGCCCCCACAGCTTTTTATCTAGATTAGAGTTTAACAAAAATTAAAAAAAATTATTAAAACTAATTTTATATGACTAATATAAATTTTAAAAAAAATATTCTTAAGGAATCGAATCTCGTGGATTACATTGCCATATTTGACGTTAGTATTTTTTCTCGTAATCGCATTAATTTCGAAACGAGTTGACCTTATTTTCCAAACCTTAACAATCATAAAATAATCATAATGAAACAAAAATTAATCTGCATAGCAAATGGAAGTTTTTACTATTTGCTAAATATAATTCTGAACTATTTTGTGTAAAATATAATTTCAATTCGTATTATTTCAAAAATGTAAACGGACTATATAATGCAATTTAATATTTTTTTTAATTGGCAAATTTTTATTTCGTTTTCTACAGTTTAAGGTTTTAGGAAAGAAATTTTACGGCCAAACGTCAGTGTATCACTATTCATTCTCATTCACACTGTATTACTAGAGCTTTGTCCTTCATTTAGTTTCATATTCATTTGTAACTAGTTTCATTATCATGTAGTTTCAATATCATTTGTAACTGATGCCTTGTTTATAGCTACCACAGTAAAGTAATTTTTGGAGGAATGTTCCGGAAACCTATTCACAGCTAATTTTATATGAAAGTAAAAAATCAATTGGAAAAAATATAAAACTTTTAATCATCTGAAAGTTTTGATGGGAAAAGATATCTGAAAAAAAAATTCAGATAGGAAGGAAACGTAATGAAAAGAAACAAAAAAATAATTTTGTGAAGTAATGAAATTTTTCAGATAGCAAAAACAAAATAAATTCAATTTTCTTAATTATTTGAAAATATTTTTAAAAAATTGTTTTTACGAAAAATAGATTAAATTAATATCTTCATTTTCAGTAAATTTGCTTAAATATTAATAGAATAATAACATAGAAAATCAGTTTTTACTGTAACATTTTTTCAGATAGGTAAACTAGTTATAAGCAAGGCATGAGAGTCGCATTTAAATAGTTGTTGTGAACAGAAGACCCTTTCGAACAACACCAGTGAAGTAATAAAATAAAACAAATTAAATTATTTGAATGGGCATGTGGTCGGTATGTTGTATTTAGTAGTATAGAATTTAGATCGCTAAATGGAATATTATATGTGTCAATACACATGCAATCATTTAGAATTTAGATGCATCAGCTTGAATAATGAAATCGTTTAGATGCATCTGCGTGAATAATGAAATCATTTAGATGCATCAGCGTAAATAATGAAATCATTTAGATGTTCTCACAATATTTCAATACAGACAAATACCAACAAAAAATGAAAAAAAATGTGTATATCATTTTTTTTTTTTTTTTTTTCATTGTAAATGTATAGACTGCAACTACCTTACACATGCACATTAAAACAGTATATTGGATATGTTAATAAAATTTGTTATACAACTCGTTCTGTATTTACACAAAAACACATAGACACTTGTCAATTTATATCACTCGACCTTCGGTCTCGTGATATAAGTATTGACTCCTGTCAATGTGTTTTTGTGTATACAGAACTCGTAATTAATAACAAATTTAGTTAACATATACAATAATCTACTATAAACATTAGAACCAGGCGTTTTAATTATACAGTCCCATTTAAAGAAGATTTCAGATTTTTCAAAATTATTATTTGGTCAGATCGACCGGGATTGGTTATTTGAAATAATTCAAATTCATTGAAAATCATTAGAAATTATAATGACGCCATTGTCAGCGGTAAGCAATCAGTGTTAGTTAACAATGGTCATCATTAAAGACAACAGTGTCAAGCATGAGTCATTATCATCAGTATTAATGTCAGTATTTACATCGGTTTGATGAAATAATATTGCATGGGGAAAAAGGGAAACAAAATTTTTGAATAACAAACACAAGTGCAAATTAAAAAAAAAGAAGTGTGATTTAAAAACAGGTACATATATGCTTTCCAAACTAGGAATTTTATTCATAAATTAAATCAGGTTATCCCTCAATTGAAAACACCTTTTCACATTTTTTTAACCAGTGCCGAGAGTTCGTTAAGAAAATTAGTAGGTGAGTGAGATGAGATAACTCATTTTTCGTTGTACTTTTTACTGATGAGATGATTCGATTAACTGTGATTTTACTCACTTGAAATTATTTGTGTGAGATTTCAAAATATTTTTTTATAATTTTTTTGTATTTATTTGAAGTTGGTACTTCTTTAGCCGCGTTGTGAGATTTTTTGTAGAGGGTAAAAATCTATTTTCGAATCGAGTTCGAAAAGTCATCATCATTTTTCTCAGAAAAATAAGAATAAGAATACTAATTTTTTTATTATATTTAAGAAACATAAATCATATGGACAATATGGCTTAGTGGCTACACTCTAGAAAGTTTTTGGTAAAATTACCACGATTATCGATGGCAATTTATTACCATCGATAATCGTGGAAAATTTACTCTGCATGTGTAACACAAAATATTTACGCATTTTGGTGTAACGTAAAATTACTCTAGAAAAGAATAATTTTACATCAAAGTTTACGCGAAATTAACGCAAAATAACTTCCAATAGAGAAAATTTCAACATAAAATCGTAATATTAAACAAAAAATTACGCCAAAAGGTTGTAATTTAAATTTACACCAAAAAGACGTAAAAAATTTTAAAATTTTAATACCGTGGCTGAGTGGTAGCGTTGGAGGATTACAATGCTGAGGACGCAGGTTCGAATCCAGAAGACGGCATAAGAAAAATTAAATAAAAAATTTTTTGGATTTCTTTTTTTTTTTTTTTGAATTTTTTTATTATAATTTTTTTTTAATTTTTTTTTCGAATTTTTTTTTTTTTTGAATTTTTTTTTTGATTTTTTTTTTTTTAATTTTTGTTATTATTTAATTTTTTTTCTAATTTCTTCTTATTGAATTTTGCTTATGCCGTATTCGGCATTCGAACCTGCGTCCTTAGCATTGCATTCAGCCAACACTACCACTAGGCCACGGTATTGAAATTTAAAAACCATATAAAATAGAAAATATAAATTTGGTATACACATTTTCTGTGTGGTGTGTTGGCGATTTACAATATGCTGACAACTTAGAACTCTGATGTACTTTTTTAAATCCCAGAGTTTAAATTTACACCTGGAGTGTACACATTAAACTACAGAGTTTAAGTTTACACTGGAGGGTCTATATATTAAACCATAGAATGTAAGTTTACAGTATAGAGTACAACGGTATTAAATCACAGAGTTTAAGTTTACACCAGAGAGTTTTCATTATTAAACCACAGGTGTAAATTTAGACCAAGAGTGTACAATGTTAAGCAACAAAGCGTATGCTTACAAAACGGGGTGTATATTTTTAAACCATATAATGTAAATTTATATGAGAGCACATATTATTAAGCCACAGGATGTAAGTTAACAACAGGGAGTTCAGATAATTAAACCAAGGAGTGTAAGCTTACACCAAGGAGCTTATATTTTTAAGTCAAAAATTTTAAGTTTAAACCAAGCGGTGCATATTTCTAAGCCAACAAGGGTAAATTTATACAAAAAGAGTAAATTTTTAAACAAAAACGAATAAATTTACCCTTATTTTTAATGTAAAAAATACACAACTTGTACAATTTTACTATTTTTCGTGATTTTTATTTTTTTTACGCCTTTATCAGTTGAATCTTAAATACCGAGGGTAATATTACATCAAAAATTACCATGATAATCAACGTAAAATTACGACCAACACTATCGATTTTCTAGAGTGTAGAACATCAGACTATAAGAGTGAAGTTGTCAGGTTCGATTTCCAAAGAAATCATCTTTAACATAATAATAAGTTTAAGAAACAACATTTTTTTTATTGGTAGGATATGTATTTTTTTTTTGCTTGTAATATTGGGCCCTAATTAAAAAAGTCTGAAAGTACCAGGCAGCAACAAAGTACGATAATTAATACCAGACAAAAAACTTTAAAATTTTTTATTTTTGTTCTATAATTTTTCTACAATTTTGGAGCGAAAATCGATTTGCCTCTCTTTTGTTGTCATATTGGTCTTACAGGCAAATTTTCATTTATTTTACTCGATTTATGATATTAATAAGCGTTATTTTTTATTTCAAATGTATATGAATATATAGAAAAATCATAAAAAAAAAATTCGAAAAATATCATAATACAAAAAAAAATTTATTATTACATATTTCAAAAAAGAAGAAAATTCAAAAAAAATTTCTTAAAATTCCTATTACCGGGATCGAACCTGGCACCTTCAGACTTCTAATCTGATATTCTATACACAAAGCCATATGGCCATATGAATTCAGCTTTCTAAAATAATATAAAAGATCACTTTGGTTTAATAATAAAAATCCTAGGAATTTATTTTAAAAGATTTCCTTTTTATTTCATTCCACTATTCGCATTCCGTATTTATATTATTTAGGAAAATAAATCAAAGTGATTTTTGTATTTTTTTAGAAAGCTAAACTCATATAGACAATATGGCTTAGTAGAAGAACATCAGACTGTGAGTCTGAAGGTGCATGGTTCGATTCCCAATGACAAGATTTTTGTGAAATATTTTAAATTTTTTTTCATAATAATCTTTTTTTTTTGAGATATTTAAACAAACCAAAATATTTTTATCAGCCACTAATTCATAACTTTTTTTTTAATTTTCTATATGCATATTCTATATGCATATTCTATATACATATTCTATATACACATTCTATGTACATATTCTATTTTTGAAACAAAACACAGAGCTAAGTAAAATTGTAGCAAATTTGGTAGCAAAGGTTATTTTTTGGTTCAAAAAAATTTGCAAATTAGACGATTTTTTGTTTTAATTTATATAACGGGAAAAAACTTTTAATTAATAAATAGTGTTTTATAATTTTATATGTAATACATATTATAAAATTAAAATGTAGCTAAAAACTTATTTGAGAACTTAGTTGAAAACTGTAAAATTTCATATATGAATTAATGCAATTGAATATTGCTATAAAATGGATGTAAAAAATATTGGAAACGTTGACAGATGCATAAATTTAAGTATCGAGATCCTATTTCATTTTAAAAATTTAATTGTGAAAAAAAACTACCCAGTAAATATTTGTTCACAGGGTAATATTACCAGGATATTTAATCGGTTGTGTTTTGCCCGTTTTTACTGGGTTTGTCTATATATTTGTTTCCCATTATCATCATTCCACAATAAAAACAAAAAAAATTTTAAATTTTGTTCAAATCTTATCAGTTCCTTTGAAATTTTAATGAAGGCGTGTTCTTGTTAAAAAGTTTAAATCAAAAAATAAAAAAATTGTTTTTTAAATAAAAAATTAAAAATTTTGAAAAAGTTTATAAAAAAAATTTTATTTTTAATTAAACTAGTTAACAACTTAACAAATTAAAAAAAAATAACAAAAAAAAAATTTGATTTTTAAATAAAAAAAGTGGATTTAAAAAAAAAAATTGTATTTTCAAATAAAAAGTTTTTTTTTTTTTCAAATTTCAAAAAAGTAAATAAAATTTTGATTTTTTATAAATCAAATTCATTTTTTTTTATTTATTATGTCAAAAACTACGAAGAACGCTCATTTAAATAGAAGGGCAGAGCTTAGCCTTCGAGAATATTTTGAAAATTTTAAATCTGGCGAACCTGATTCTCTTCATAGCCTTGGTTCTGGTAATGAACCTGACATTTCCTTCGCCAGTTCGGTTTCGTATTTGAACGAAACCGATGAATCAAATAATTTTTTCTTTGAATCCTTTATTGAATCTGATGACTCCGAAGAAGAAATTGATGAAATAAAGGAAGAAGATAGAGCCGAAATTCCTAAAACTAAATTACTAAAAATACATTTAATAAAATGGATTATTCAGCACAACATTTCCACAAATTCAGTAAATGGTTTGTTGAATATTTTAAGAAGTTTTGAAATTCAACTTCCGAAAACAAAAAAAAACACTTATGCGCGATCTCGGTAACAATGAACAATTTGTTTCGCGAAATGTAGGGGAGGGGGAATATTGTCATTTTGGGATAGAGAAGGCAATAAATAGATATAGCTCAGATTTTATAAATTCCTTGGATCAAATTGTTTGCGACTTTAATGTTGATGGATTACCTCTTTATAAAAGCTCTCGGCAAACAATTTGGCCAATTCTAGGAGCTTTCTCAAATGAAAAGTCTATACCCCCATTTTTAGTCGGCGCTTGGGCTGGTAAAGGACACCCAACCTCTGTTGATGAGTTTTTTGAAGACTTTTCAAAAGAAATTATTAACCTTAAAAACAACGGTATCAAAGTATTAAAAAACTCATCAACAAAGGAGTTTGTGTTAAGGTGTTTCACTTGCGATGCTCCAGCTAAATCTTTCTGTAAATCTGTTCGTTACAACAACTCAAAAAACGGTTGCCATGAGTGCTGCCAAACGGGTTTTCATTATCAGAGAACAAATGTTTATGATATTCATTGTCGTGAGTTGAGAACAGACGAGTCTTTTGCCTTAAGGCAAAATCCTGATCACCATCAAGAAGGGTCTCCTAATATACTGGAAAGAAGTGGAATGAAAATGGTGTCTCAATTTCCCTTAGACCCCATGCATCTATTAGATTTAGGAGTATGTAAAAAAACTTTAAATTTGATTCTTTCTAGATTGACTCCTGTTGCCCAAGTACAAATGTCGGAAATTTATTGTAGTTACGCAAATTATATGCCAACGGAATTTTCTAGAAAAACTCGGAGTTTTGTGGAACTTCCTAGATGGAAGGCGACTGAGTTCCGTTTTTTTAGTTATACGGTTCTCTTCCTCTCATCAAGAATTTTGTCGATGATAACGTATTTTATCATTTCCTGCTTCTTTCTTCTAGTGTTCGTCTTCTTTCACATGAATTTACAGATTCTGATACCATTGATATTTCGCAAAATTTCTTAAACGATTTTGTTAAATATTTTGTACAAATTTATGGCCTTAAATACATTTCCTACAATATTCACAGTCTTCTTCATATACCAAATTATGTTAAGTTATACGGACCCATTGATTGTTTTTCGGGATATAAATTTGCAAATTACCTTCAAGAAATTAAAAAACTTATCAAACGACCTTCCTTCCTTTTAAAACAGATTTTTAACAAATTTAATGAAATTAATTATCTTAATATTTTAGTTGACAAAAATAAACTAAAATGTGAACAATTTTCCAATTCAAATCGTTACAAATCTTATATTTATGATTCATTCACATTTCAATGTAATACTGTGGATTGCTATTGCTCAATAAAACTAAATAATCAAGAAATTCCTTTTTTTATTGAGTAATTAGATTTCGTTGATAACATGCAATTGATGAGAGGAAGAAGATTTAAAAACCCACAACCCTATTTTAATAGTCCCTTAGATTCCAAAACTGGGCTCGGCATAATGGTAGTAGAAAAGCTTGAAAATGATTTAGAGGAATTTCCTACTTCTGCCATTATTTCAAAATTTTGTCGGTTGCCATTGGATACTTCAAAAAATATGTTTATTTTAATTCCGATGTTGCATGAATCTAAAAGAATTTGATTAATAACAAATTCTTTAAACATTTTTAGTATTTTTTTCTTGCTAAATATGTATTTTATTTTAATTTCTTGTTTTAATTTCTTAAAAGTTACAATTATATTTCGTTATATTTCTTCATTTAATTTATTTTTGCCTGACATTTTTCATCATATTTTGTCATCTTTATTTTTTTTAGAGCTTCTGCCTATTCATTGAATTAGAATTAAAATTAATTTTTTAATATAAATTATTAACATTTATAATTTTTTTTAACTTAACACTTTTTTAATTTTTTATTATTCGGCATGGGTGATGAAGGTAATTATAATTTGGTAATACTTGTACTGCTCTTAAGGTTTGCTTAGATCTGGCAAGTACATAAATCGGGCTAGTAAGTAAATTTTCGAGTATTATAAATAGATTTTATTTGCGATATCATTTGCTCCAATGAATTTATTTGCATTTACGACTACAACCAATTAAATTACTCGCTGACAAGTACCTACAAAAATTATTTACATTTAAAATTAACAATTTTTTTTATACGGTAATTAGAAAAATTTCTAAACTGTATGTTTTATTTTATTAATAAAAAAAAGGGAGAGACTACAGTTACGGCAAACGTCTCTCTTTTTTTTTTTTTTGAGAGTTACCGTAATCCTGTTGAAAATTGACTAAAGTTACGGCAAACGTAACTCTTTTTTCTTTTAAGAGTTACGGCAACCGTAATCCTGTAGAAAATTGTCTAAAGTTACGGTGAAGGTAACTTTTTTTTTTTTAGTGGTTACAGCAAAGTTTTTTTTGAGCATTATGACTTTTTTTTTAAATAAAAAGTTGTTATGCTTTTTTATTTTGCTTTGGCGCTTCGCGCTTTTAAAACTATTTTTGTATTTTTGTATAACGATGTAAGGTTTTACTAATCTTGCATTTTTTGTATGACGATGTAAGGTTTTTACTTGTCTTTCACATGTACACCTAATTTATATTTTCTATTTTGTACACGTTTAGGTGGAGTGGTAGAATGAAATGCTAAAGAACGAGGTTCGAATCCCGAAGAAAGGGTTAAGACAAAAAAAAAGAAGGAAAAGAAGAAAAAGAAAAAAAAAAGAAAAAAAAAATTTAATTAAATTTTTTTTTTTATTTTCGTCAAAAAAAAAAAAAAATTGCCGAAACTTTAAGCATTAGCTAATAGTTACGGTTGCCGTTACTTAAAAAAAAAATAAGTTAAAAAAAAAAAGTTACGTTTACCGTAACTGTAGCCACTCCCTAAAAAAAACATTCTTTAGTGCCAATGTCAGATGTGTTTTCTTGGCAATGTTAAGACAATGATAAAAAAAATTAGTAAGTAATTATTTGGCGATACTTGTTACAAGTACTTCCTGGTTCAAATGTAAAAGCAAAAATGTTAGATGTAAACACACAAAGCAAGTAAATTTCCCCAACTAAAACTAAGTAATTGCAGCAAGTAATTCCCAGATCTAAACAAAGTTCTAAAATCAATATTTTTCTTATATAATATAAATATAGTATAGTGTTAATTTCAAAAGAAAGAATTTTTAATCAATTTAAAAATTTAATTAATTTGATTTCAATCCTTTTCTTTTTATAAATAATTAATCAAAAATTGTATTTTTTTTTATATTTTCAGAAATATATATTCAATGCCACAATCTAAAACGAAGAGCTCCTCAACTATTAACTCAAGAAATAGAAAATGATAAAAGCAACACCCAGACTCACGAGCTTCATTAACGGTATGAGAACAAGTACATTGACCCTTATCATGCGAGGCCTTATCTTATTTTAAATATATAGCAATTGAAAAAATCTTGAATATGCGAATTTAGTTTTAAAACGATTTTGTTACAGTTTACTACTTTACATTTAGGTTTTACTAGTTTAAAAAAATTAATTAATTTTCTTTTTCAGCTCCAGCAATTGTTAAAAAAAAGAGCACTCCATATATTCACGAAGGTAATTGATTTTGTGATGAAAATTTGTTGAGAACTGTTCTTATTAAGGTTAATTCACACATATCAGTCACGTCAAGTCACCGTCACGTCACCGGCACGTTATTTCAGTCAAAAAAAATATCGTTCTTTGCAATTTAAATGAACTGTCTACACACATCCGGCGCCGTCACGTCACCGAACCATCAGTCGCCCCACCGTCAACGAGCCGTCAAAATTAAATTACTTTCCAACGATATATTTTTTTTTTGACTGACGTTATTTTTGAAATTGAAAAAAAAAACAAACAATCGTTTTTTTTTTTTTGTGATTAGAAAATAATTAAATAATAATAAATTTATTAAAATTAAGTTTAATTAATTAATTATTAAAATTTATTTTATTTAATTAATTTTTATTAATTATTTGCAAAAAATGGGTGATGAAAAATTGATTGAGTGCGTTAGAAGATACCCAGTACTTTATGATTTATCGGATAAAAAATACATGGATGCCGGATTTAAGAAAGACATATGGAGAAAAATTGGCGAAGAAATAAACATAGATGGTAAGTAAAAATTCAAATTTTTTATTAAAATCATTAAAAATTAAACATAAATTTATAAAGACATTAGTTCACATTTTTAAATTCTATCATTTTGCCAACCTCTGAATTGAAAAAGCTTTTATACTCTTCCCTCACTTTCCCTCACAATTTTGCAAGTATTTAGATGGAACCATTGATTCTGGATCATCATAGCTGTAGAAGTTGCAATCATATTTTTTTATAAAATTGTGTAATATACAAGTTGCAAGCACTATGTGGTCGACATTTTTGGGATTAGCCTGTATTCGCCTGTTATAAATTCTGAATTTTTGGGACAAAATGCCGAATGCGTTTTCTACAATTCTTCTTGTACGGGATAATCGATAATTAAAAACTCGTTTTGAAGTATCCAAATTTTGCCCCGGATATGGCCTCATTAAATAAGTTTTTAAAGGGAACGCTTCATCACCCATAATCACATATGGAACCTCAACCAATGTGTTTGGCAAGGTTGTTTGTTTCGGTATTGATAGTATGTCCCGTTCTAGAGCCTTGCCAAGATTACTTCTTGCAAATATTCCGCCATCACTAGCTTTGCCATAAGATCCAATATTTACAGCAATAAAATTGTAATGAGCATCAACAAGAGCCAACAAAACAATTGAAAAATTCTTTTTGTAATTATAAAATAAAGATCCGCTGTTCGGTGGTGCTTGGATGGTAATATGTTTACCGTCTAGAGCACCCAAGCAGTTTGGAAAATTCCAAATTGTATAAATATCAGCAGCAATGGATTCCCACATTTCTTCAGTAGGTTTTGGCATCATTTCATTCAACAGGACGTTTCCAATAACTTTACAACACTCAGTTACTATTTTTTGCACTGTGCTATGTCCCAATCGATAACTGAATGAAATAGTTTGCAGTGAGTCTCCTGTTGCTAGATACCTAAAAAAGTAGAAACATAAAATTAGGCGTACATATTGTGAAATTAATAATATTTTATTTTGTTGCAGGAGTGGCATGTAAAGCGAGATGGAATAATATCAGAGACACTTATAGGAAGTCACTTAAAAAAACTGTCACCAAGAGTGGTCAGGGTGCAAAAAAAATTAAAATGTACAAATACACAGAACAGTTGGGTTTTTTAAAAAAATGTTCTTTTGAGGAAAGGGAATCTGTAAGCAATATTGAAATTGAGGAAATTCGAAATGATGATAACACAGAATATCTAATAGAGGAAGAAAACTACGATCCCATTCTTGATGATGATGTTAGTTCCGTTGAATGTCCTACATCAAATCAAATCGAAGGATGTAAAAAACCAAAATATAATTCAAGAAGAATAATAAAAAAAAACGAGCCCCAACCAACAGCCGCAAGCAAATTGATGGAATTTGTACTTTCAAAAAATAATAAAGAAACACCTCAACAACATCCAGTTGATACTTTTTTAGCTAGTATTGCTACATCTTTAAAAACATTTTCTCCATACCATCTACATTTCGAAATATTTAATACAGTTCAAAAATATGAATTTGAAACAATAATGAGAGATAATAATAATAATCATAATAATAGACCAAATTCTCCAATTTTTTCACCTCCCTCTTCTTCAATGTCCATTCATTCACCAGCTGTAACTCAACACTCAACCTTTCAACAAGATAACACAGCACAACGTTACTTTCAAAAGTTTCGTTGTGATACAGATGACATTAATATTACTTAAGTTTAATAAATTAAAGAATTTATGATTTGTAATAAAAAACTATTTTTATGAAACAGTTTTATTATTATTTTTATTTACTTACCTCAAACAAACTGCTAAACGTTCTTTCGATGTTATGGCTTTTCTCCAGTAAGTATCTTTTTTTTTTAAATGGTTTTCTAGTTTATCATGGAGTATATTAAAACAGTTTTCAGTCATTCTAAAATACTGAAAAAACTTTCTTTCATCATTTATCAATTCTTTATATAAAGTGATAAACTCTCCTTCTTTTTCTCTTTTTTTCCATGCGTCGTGAACCCATTTTCTTTTATTTTTCTGCTGTTCTTCCTCTTCTTCGTCCAAAATTAGCGCGATTACACTTAATTCGTTCTCCGAGAGCTCCATCACAATAATTAGAAAATACTTAAAAAATTTTAAAAATATATTTTCTAAAAAAAACGGTGACTGAACGGTGACGTGACTGAAGTGTGTAGACACAAGCCAAGATTTTGACGAACACTTGACGGTGACGGACTGTGACGTGACTGATATGTGTGAATCAACCTTTACTGTTCTAATTTTAGATTCCCAAATTATATTTGTTCCTAACAAAATAGAAAAGCCCATTGAAATATTAGATCAAACTCAAACCATTGATGAACTGTTTGAAGAAATGGGAAGTTGTCTAGAAGGTGATTTTTTTTATTATTATTTATATGAATACAACAATTGCATTTTTCTTAACTTCAAATAGTTTCTGATTTAGCAAGTTACTTATTTGTATATATATTTTTTTTTTTAAATCTTAGCAGAGGAATATTTGAATGGTTCTGTAATTTTTCTTTTTTTTTAAATTATGTTTGAAAATAAAAATTTAATTTATTCTGTTTCTAGGCCAGTAATTTTTTTGACAAAAAAGTAAATAAAATTGATTGAACGAACTCTCATAAATATGAAACATTTGAGGGCTACCAGGAGCCATAAATGAAGTCTTTGATAAAACTAATTAAGATTTTAGAATGAAAATTTCAACATTCAAAATTAAACTTTGTTTTTTTAAATACAGAAATCAACAACAAATTGAAAGAGTTTCTCTCATTGTACAATTATACATATATAGATCGAATGTAACAAGTTTTTTAAATGAAAATTGTTTAATTTCTTCTTATGTAGAAAAAAATCAATTTTTTATTTCTTTATAAAAATTTTAAATTATTTATTATAATTGAATTATTTATTATATTTATAACTTATATTTTTTTATTCTTTTAGACTCTACAATTTCTGCTCATTCCCAAATAAACAATAGGTATGATCAAAATTCAACAAATAGCCAAACATTGACTAGTGAAACTATCAATCAAAACATAAAATTCAGTAAATGTAATTTTTATTTGTTTATTATATTTTTTCAATTGTTTATTCAATAACTTCTATTTTTTTTTTAGATCCCAGAATTTCTGCTCATTCCCAAACAAACAATAGGAATAGGGATGATCACAATTCAACAAATAGCCAAACGTTGGTGTCATTGCGAGGTACGACAGTTCAACCTTCTAGTGAACCTATGAATCAAAACTCAAAATTCAGTAAATGTAATTTTTGTCAAAAAATTACTACAACCGAGCAAAGTATTTACTTTTAATTTCATTTAATTTATTTGAATTAATTTATGTATTTGGTTTTAGTTAAAAACCCAGAATTGTTTTATATAGCCAAACAATTACAGTCAATGGGGCAGCGGTTGACAAATATAGAAAAGCATGTAATTCCTGCTGATACATTCAAAAACGAATTACCAATAAAGACAATTGAAGACCTTGAAAATATTTGTGATCAAATTAAGGAATCGCAATTTCGTCATAATTTGGTCAGTTATATTTTTATCATCAAAATTTAACAAATAATTTTTTTATCATGAAAAAATTTTTAATATTAAAATCCTATTTACAGACAAAATTTTTAAAACAATTTGAGCCGGCAATGAACCACAATAGTACATCTGGTTTATCCGAAATTATCACAGACGAACTGTTATTTAAATTTAACTGGAATGGGATGAACACCAAACAAGCCAATAAACTCGCTTTGAATAAACTAGTTTTATTCAGTGAAATTCTTTATGGTAAGAATTAATCCTATTGCGTAAGGTTATGTAGTTTTAATTCTTTTTTTTTCATTTTGAACTTTTTAGATTCGTGGAATCACAAATTTAAATCTTACAACGAATATTCTAGTTCAATGCGGAAGCAAATTTTGGACGGCCATAATAGATATAAGCATCGTTCGAAGAAATGAGGTATAATTTATTATAATAAGTACTTAAAGTATAATCGATTAATTTTTTATTTTATTTTAGTTCTTAGTACAATTTATTTCATGCTGCAATATTATTTTTGAAGTAATATTATTTTTGATGCAATAATATTCTTGATGCAATATTATTTTTGATGCAATATTATAAATAATATATTTTATAAATATTATATTATAAATAATATAAAAATGAATAATTTTTATTAAAATTAAAAAAAAAAGCTTCGTGTTCGTGTTGTTGATGAAGACGAAGAAGATCAATATACCCAACAAGAAATTTTAATGCATAAAGAAGCTAGGAAAGGAATGATGGGAGATGAAGCTGAATTTTCAGTGGAAACTAAATTAGATTCACAAGTTTATCTTTGGTCAGACAAATACAGACCAAGAAAGCCCAAATATTTCAATCGAGTTCACACTGGTTTTGAATGGAACAAGTATAATCAAACTCATTATGACATGGATAATCCACCACCTAAAATAGTCCAAGGCTACAAATTTAATATTTTTTACCCAGATTTGATTGATAAAAGTTCAACTCCTCAGTATTTTTTGGTAAGTAAATCAATTGCATGAAAAATTATAACTTGTTGACCACCATTTATTATTAGGCGTATGAATTTTTAATGTTACGTTTAACCTTGATTCAACACTACTCCCGTTATGAACTGGATCATAACCATTTTAATATTTTTGTTTTATTCGAAACAATTTAATTTAAGTAAAAATTATTCTAAAATTAATTTTTTTTTATATATTGCTTTGGATCTGTAATATGCTTTGTTTCTTTTTATACTACCTTTGGCAAGATAGTTTGACAAATTGGATAAAATGTTTTGTGAAAAATCGAAAACTTAACAATATATAACATTTAAGAAATTATTTTCTTTCTTTTGTAGACTCCTTGTGCAGATAATAAAAAATTTTGCAGTTATACGTTTTCAAGCAGGACCACCATATGAAGATATTGCTTTCAAAATTGTGAATCGTGAATGGGAATTTAGTTATAAACGAGGATTTCGGTGTCAATTCCATAATAATATTTTTCAGCTTTGGTTTCATTTTAAGAGATATCGTTATAGAAGATAAAAAGGGTATAGTTATTATGCTATTATACGATTTGATCTTGTTTATGATATAAATTAAAAAATAATAAAATATGTAAACTAATAAAATTGTTATTTTAAGTCAGGGTTTTACGATATAAAATGTGTGCTTTGTTTACACGAAAAAAATTTTAATATTCACAAAAATAAAATAAGATAAAAACATTTACATGTAATTTCATCGTACAATTAAAAACTACGAAGTATGAAACTTCCTGTAAAGCCTTGAATTTTACGATTTAAAAATATAGAAAAACTCAATAAATTTTTTAATAATTTAAAAAAATAAATATAGATTATAAACTTTTGTACCCGTATAATTTCGATAATTATATTTTTGTTTAAATTAACTTTTAATAATTTAATAATTTTGAAGAAACTTTATTAATTTTTGGTTTTTTTATTTTTGTTATATTACAAGAGATATTATATATGTTATAAATAAAACTAATATATATTAGTTTATAAAAATATATAATTTTTATTAAAATTTAAAAAAAAAATAAATATTATAAACTTTTGTACCTATATAATTTCGATAATTATATTTATGTTTAAATTAACTTTTATTAATTTAATAATTTTGAAGAAACTTTATTAATTTTTGGTTTTTTTTTATTTTTGTTATATTACAAGAGATATTTTATATATGTTATAAATAAAACTAATAAAAACAATTTCAACTTTTTATTATTTTTAGAAAGAATTTGAGAAAATTTAAGGAATCTATGTATGAAAAATTTTCATAGACTACCCGGTGCCAATATCAGGTAATCACTGGGTTTTTCTAACCTAATATTAACCGGGTTTTCACCTATTAAATATTTACTGGGTATGGTATTCAGAAATTAGTTTTTTAATAGCGGGTCGAATGAACTATTTTTCATTATTGTGGGCAGCGTTCTGCATTATTCACAGCTTTTTCGCGCAATCTTATTTTCACAATAGAATTAACATAATCTTGTCATCATTCATAAAAAATGTAGACACCGGATAAAATATCACTAAAGTCCCAACTAATTTTCAAACATGTTTTACCACTTACTATGACAAGATATGTATATATGTATTTAAACAAGCATTTGTTAATCCTGTTGTAGTTAATAAGATAATAAACGCTAAAAAAAAGTACGAATTTTCCGGGAGAAAAATAAGTAAGAAAAGTGATCACATTTCATTTCAAGTTTCATGTTTTATTTTTTTTACAGAATCATGTTTTTGTTTTATTTTTTTCTAAAATATAATAAAAAAATTCTAATAAACCCAGAGCTGTAAAATTTCAAATATTTTTGTATTGAATACTAGTAATGAATAAAAAGTAATTGTATTTTAAAAGTAATCATTACTTTTTTTTTAAAAAGGAATTGAATTTGAAAAAGTAATGAATAAAAAGTAATTGAATTTTGAAAGGAATGAATAATTTTTCAAAAAGGAATTGAATTTGAAAAAGGAATGAATAAAAAGTAATCGAATTTTGAAAGGAATGAATAATTTTTCAAAAAGGAATTGAATTTGAAAAAGGAATGAATAAAAAGTAATCGAATTTTGAAAGGAATGAATATTTTTTCTAAAAGGTATTGGATTTTAAAAAGGAATGAATAAAAAGTAATCGAATTTTGAAAGGAATGAATAAATAGTAATTCATATTTTTTTGTATATTTTTCTTTAAAAGCATATTTTTCCAAAAAAAAATATAAATTTCCATATTTATTAGTTGAAAAATATTTAAGTTGAAAAAAAAAACGCAATAAAAATGTTGAAGCAAATGTATTTCTTTCCCTATTTATAAAAATATGTAAATAATACAATTAATTCTGATTTTAACATAGGATTTTTTGTTAAATTTTAATTTAATTAAGATATTTGCAAATTTTGAACAACTTCAAAAATTGTTTTAAGTAAAATTAATTCAACGAAATTTTTATAAGAAATAGTTTGCCTTTTTGTTGTATTCACCATTCCCGCAAAGGAAAAAAGTCTTTCCACAGGTGCAGAAGATGCGGTAATCGAGTATTAAATTTAAGGAAAATTCCTTGATTGTTGGATATTTCTTCAGGATGTAAAAAGAAACTTCGCCGTCTTGTTGTTACTTCTCAAAAATCACTTTAAGACAATGACTTAAATAGCTTTTAACATTAAATATACAGTTTATAATGCAACGATAAACATTAGGATATAAAAATTCTGTGAAAAATTATAGCACCACCCCGCAACCGTTGATATTGTTATTTTTTTACATTTTTTGTGTAAAGTTTTACTTTTTG
This sequence comes from Hybos culiciformis, assembly GCA_964007475.1. Classification (NCBI taxonomy): domain Eukaryota; kingdom Metazoa; phylum Arthropoda; class Insecta; order Diptera; family Hybotidae; genus Hybos; species Hybos culiciformis. Next base: position 78,825,639 of record OZ023273.1, read on the forward strand.
AAGTTTAACTTCTTTAGCGAGGTGTTGTTAAAAATTTTTGATCAAAATAGGGGAAAAAAGAAGACAGAATATAGTATGTGCTGCGACACGATAAATAAAAGCCACAACGCTGCAAAAGAGGGGTAATAACCACAGAATGTAGTATGTTAAAAAGTAAAAACAAATATAAAAGCAGGGAAATATAAGACGTTGTAGCATGTAGCATGTATTTACGAAAATAAAATAGCGATACTACACACACATAACAAAATATTAACGATGTGTGGAAAGCAAAAAACAAAAAAAAACCATATAGATAGAATTAAAAAAATGTACAATAACAGAATTAAAGATCAACTGATTTTGTTGTTAATATTTATTTAGTTTATTTCCTTTTCGAATTAGTGAAATTCTATCATATGAAACAGAAACGCTGTTTGTCTGTTTGTCTATTCCGGTACCTAAACCGCTCAGCCGATCGTTTTCAAACTTACACTATTTCTTTGTCTCAGATCGAGGGTCGTTATAGGCTATTTTCAAATTTGATTGGTCTCCTACCTAGCGACCGCCCCTGAGGGCCCACTTCAAAAGTTCGTCCGATTTCATTCAAATTTGGTATTTAAAGAGAGGAACTGATTACACCCAAATTTCGTAACAAAAAATGTATTTCCGATTTCATTCAAATTTGGTACGTAAAAAGAGGAAATGATTTCACACAAATTTCGTAACAAAGAATTTCATTCAAATTTGGTAAATAAAAAGAGGAAACGATTAAACACGTAAATTTCGTAACAAAAAATTGATTGATCCTACCCAGCGACCACCACGGGGGGCGGACTAGGGAATGCATTTTTTTAATAAAAATTTAATTCCGGATTTTTGGAATTGTCTTGAAATGAAATCCGGATTTCGGTTTATTCCGGAATTTCATATAAAAATTAAAATATATTAAAAAATTAAATTAAATTATTCTTTAACATAAATATTAGTTTATTTAGTTCAAAACATTATAACAAATTAAATTATGAAATATTTTTTATTAAAATAAAATTTTATACTTTTCAATAAACCGAAAGTGAATAAACTGAATGGAAAAATAAAAATTTGAAACACAAAGTATCCAATGTTTTAACATTGAGTTTTAATCGAATTTTTATTGAAAATGTTCCTGCAGGATTGTTAATAAGTTATATTAGAGATTTTCCAAAAGTGTTCCTCGGGGGGCCCCCCTTGATCGCAAAATTTAATTTCACTTCGAATTCCAAATAAATCACTGAACTCCAACTTATTTTGTTAATGTTGATTAATGTGAAAAAAAGTTTTACGTATTTGCAGACTTGCGATAGCTACTTAGATTTCAATTTTCGTGAATTTTAATGCTTTATGCCTAAATAATAAAAAAAAAAATATACAATTGGTCAAAATTCCCGCCAGTAAAAGTTCCACCAAATTCAAAAAATTCGGAATTTAGCATTTTGAATTCCGAATTTTTCCGTATTTCCGGGATCCAAAAAACCGGTTTTGCATTCCCTAGGGCGGACTTCTAAAGTTCGTGTGATTTTAATCAAATTTGGTAAATAAAAAGAGGAAACGATTAAACACATAAATTGTGTAACAAAATATTGATTGATCCTACCCAGCGACTTCCAAAGTTCGTCCGATTTCATTCAAATTTGGTACGTAAAAAAGAATAAATGATTACACACAAATTTCGTAAGAAAAAATTTAGCCCCCTCTTCCAGAGTCCGTAGCCAAATAAATATTTGCAAGTAAATAAAGAAGTTAAACTTCTTTCGTGAGCTTATGAGGATGAGGCTCACACATATTTTTTTAAATTTATAGCGTTCCTTGATATTACTTAGTACACTTCGAAACAATAAATAACGAAAAAGAATGTTAAATATTTAGCGGTGCTATTAATTAATATGCACAGCAGTATATCATTCATCACAATTAAAATTAGATCCATTCATATAAAATAACAAGGAAAAAATCTAGGTGAAGAAAAAAAAACTCATCGGACGAACTGTACACTAATAAACATTCGTTCAATTCGTTCAACGGATTTCAACGCTTTTTTTTAATAAGTGTTAGTTTTTTATACTTTATATGAGTATTTTTGAATAAATATTCATTACTTTTAAAATTCCATTACTTTTTATTCATTCCTTTTTAAAATTAAATTCCTTTTTGAAAAAAAATTCATTCCTTTCAAAATTCGATTACTTTTTATTCATTCATTTTTAAAATCCAATTCCTTTTAGGAAAAATATTCATTCCTTTCAAAATTCGATTACTTTTTATTCATTTATTTTTCAAATTCAATTCCTTTTTGAAAAATTATTCATTTCTTTCAAAATTCGATTACTTTTTATTCATTACTTTTTCAAATTCAATTCCTTTTTGAAAAAAGTAATGATTACTTTTAAAATATAATTACTTTTTATTTTTATTTGAAAATATTTGAATATTTACAGCTCTAAATAAACCACCAATTTTTTTGTTTTTATTCACGAAAAACGAAGCAGTAATAGGAACTGCCGAAAGAAGTTAATACTTAAAAACTTTAAACTATGAAATAACAGTGGCTACAAATAATTGACTGCTTTTGGACTGATAGACTGATTTTTATTTTAATTTACATTTTGTAGCCACTGTTATTTTGTAGTTTAAAGCTTTTAAGATTAAGTATTAACTTCTTTCTGCAGTTCCTATTACTGCTTCGTGTGTTTTTTTGTATATTTTAAGCCGGCACGACCTAACCGTAGCTCTATACCCAAAATTTTTCGGCAGGTAATCTTAATTTCATCGGAGCTACCTATTTTGGAAAAAAAAAGTTTTGTTATTTTGCGCCGGCATGACCTAACCGTAGCTCCCTAACCAAAAATCTTTCAGCAGGTAATCTTAATTTCACCTGAGCTACCTATTTTGAAAAAAAAAAAATTTTTTTTATATATTTTGCGCCGCCACGACCTAACTGTAGTTCCCTGCCCAAAAATTTTTCGGCAGGTATTCTTTATTTCACCGAACCGACCAATTTGAAAAAAAATTTTTTTTTGTATATTTTGCGTCCGCAAGACCTAACCGTAGCTCCCTAACCAAAAATCTTTCAGCAGGTAATCTTAATTTCACCAAAGCTACCTATTTTGAATAAAAAATTTTTTTGTGTATTTTGCGCCGGCACGACCTAACCTTAGTCCCCTGCCCAAAAATTTTCCCGCAGGTAATCTTAATTTCTCCGGAGCTACCTATTTTGAAAAAAAAAAAAATTTTTGTGTATATTTTGCGACGGCACGACCTAACCGTAGCTCCCTGCCCAAAAATTTTTCGGCAGGTAATTTTTATTTCACCAAAGCTACCTATTTTGAAAAAAAAATAAAAAATGTTTGTATATTTTGCGACGGCACGACCTAACCGTAGCTCCCTGCCCAAAAATTTTTCGGCAGGTAATCTTAATTTCGGGGCTACCTATTTTGAAAAAAAAAATTTTTTGTATATTTTGCGACGGCACGACCTAACCGTAGCTCCCTGCCCAAAAATTTTTCGGCAGGTAATCTTGATTTCACCGGAGCTACCTATTTTGAAAAAAAAAATTTTTTTGTATATTTTGCGCCGGCACGAACTAACCGTAGCTCCCTGCCCAAAAATTTTTCGGCAGGTAATTTTTATTTCACCGAAGCTACCTATTTTGGGAAAAAAAATGTTAGTGTGTTTTGCGCTGGCACGACCTAACTATAGCTCCCTACCCAAAAATTTTTTGGGCAGGTAATCTTAATCTCACCGAAGCTACCTTTTTTGAAAAAAACAAATTTTTTGTATATTTTGCGCCGGCACGACCTAACCTTAGCTCCCTGCCAAAAATTTTTCGGCAGGTAATCTTTATTTCACCGACGCTACCTTTTTGTGAAAAATTTTTTTTTGTGTATTTTGCGCCGGCACAACCTAACCTTAGCTCCCTAAAAAAAAATTTTCGGCAGGTAATCTTAATTTCACCGGCACTATCTATTTTGAAAAAAAAATAATGTTTTTGTATATTTTGCGCCGGCACCTAACCGTAGATCCCTGCACAAAAATTTTTCAGCAGGTAATCTTTATTTCACCGAAGCTACCTATTTTGAAAAATAAATTTTAGTTTTAAATAATTTGTTTACGAAAGATTTTTAAAAAATAATTTGAATTTAAATTTTTCGCGCCAAATTATTTTGTTTTTATAAATTACAAATGATTACCACTAATTTTTTTGAGTATTGAAACGTCAAAAATCATGTCGGTTTTTTCGAACTCGAATGAGTAGAATGAATATGAATTTTTACCCCCTACAGAATTACTCAATTATATCATAGGAATGAGAAATATAACGCGCCTAAAGAAGTAACTTCAAAAAAAATCAAAAAAAAAAAATTGAATGTCGATTTGATGTCAAGTAATTTTTTATTAACAAAAAAATCATGAAACTAAAATAATTAAAATTATTTTTTTAAATAAATTGAAAGTCATTTAAATTCATTATAATTAAAAAATATATTACGAATAATATATATAAGGCAAGAAATTTTTTTTTTTGTTTCAATATTCTGAAAATGAAGGTAGGTAAGTCCCTGCTCATAAACTGCAATTGTTTGAAAGAAATATTTTCTAAAAGGAATAAAATTGTAATTTATAAATTTTAATTAATTTTTTGGAAAATATTTGTCTTTTTTTATAAATTATAAATTATAAATAAAATTATAATTTATAATTTATATTTTATAAATTATAAATAAAATTATAAATAAAGTTCTACTTTAAAAATAGGCCGAAAAATAGGTACGAAAACATAAAACATTTTATGGTTCTAAACTTATAAGTTCTTTTTTCTAGTCCAACGACTTACGCCGATACACCACGTCAGTAGAAGGCATTGACAAGGCGTTCTGGAAAATTGCCACAGTCAATGTTCATGTGGACTTTAATGGGAACGGAAAGTAAAGGAAAAGAAGTTTGAAATCAATTCAATTAATTGGTAATAGTTTTTAAAAAATTTTAAATACCATTTTAACCAATAGCAATACATATTTTCCTTTCAGAGTCCTGTATTTCTTCAATTAATTAACTCACATTTGAAAAATAAATAAAAAAAAAGTGTTCTTCGATCAAACAATCGATTTTTTTAAAAGAAAAAAAAATTAAAATTCATGAAATGAATAAATTTAAAAAGAAAATTATAAAAGAAAAACTAATAATAAAAAAAAAAAATATTAACACAAAAATTAAAAGTGAAAACACTTATCCATGAAGGAATTTTAAACTTAAAACTTATTATACATGAATACTGGACATTTGGCCACCCTTGTTTATAATAGGTTTTAAGTGTAAAATTTCTTCATGGATAAACTGTTAGTTTTATTGTTTTATTTAGGAATGAGAAATATGATGAAAACGAAGCTGTGAAAAAGTAGAAAAAAAGTGATGCCTAGGAAGTAATATTACTTCCTAGGCATCACTTTTTTTCTACTTTTTCACAGCTTTATATAAAAGTGATTTAAAAATGATGATTACGAAGTGAGGCGTTTATTTTGAAAGTGGTTTAAGTCCATTTTTCAAAAAAAAATTGTTAATGATAACAATAAGCACAATAGTATATATTCTTTCTATTTTATAGATTTTGACACTTGAAAATTAGCTTATGGAAATATTAATGTATATTTTTAAATCAATTCAAACACAAAACCTTAAATATCTCAAAACAAGAACAAATGGACTTAAACCACTTTCAAAATAAACGGCTCAAGTAATGAATAAGTCACAAAAAAGTTATGAATTATAGATGAAAAGAAGCATGTTCTGTTTTATATTAAAAGAGATAGTTGTTTGTATGTGGTAGTAAATAAAAGGAGGAACTACCCCTATTAGCCTGAGATCACTTTAGAAGTACTTTTTCATCATGTAGGTTCGTTCGTTCTTTATTTGTTTTTATAGTGAATTTGCTACTGAGTTATGAATGGGCTTGGGAAAAATTCAGTAGTTTCTCCTTTTATTTACTACCACATACAAAAAACTATCTCTTTTAATATGAAACGGAACATGCTTCTTTTCATCTATAATTCATAACTTTTTTTTTACTTTTTCACTACTTCGTAATCATCACTTTTTGATCACTTTTTTATTACTTTCCAAACATCACTTTTTTTCTACTTTTTCATGGCTTACTATTCATCATATTTCTTTCTCATAAATAAAAAAAAAAAATTGTTTATCAATGAAGAAATTTTAAACTTAAAACCAATTATAATAAGGGTGTCCACTGTTTATTTATAAAAAGTGTTAAGTTTAAAATTCTTTCATGGATAAGCATTTTAATTTTTTTTTGTGTTAATATTGGTTTTTTATTATTAGTTTTTCTTTTATAATTTTTTTTTTTAATTTATTTTTTTTATTTTTTTTTTATTTTTAAAATATTGTGTGATCTTAGACACTTTTTTTTACTTGTTTCTCAAATGTGACGTAATCAATTGAAGAAACACAGGACTCTGGAAGGAAAATATGTATTAGTAAAAATTGTTTTATTAAATTTTTGAAAAGCTTTTACCAAATAATATCTTTTTGAATAATTGAATCGTTTCCTGTATTTTACGTTCAAATTAAAAGTTTTTGATGAGGAATATTAATATCTATAGCCCATTGCTTGCATCGTCGCACAACTAATTTGGTTCTTCTGTACAATCGAAGCTTTCATCATCATTGACAGTCTCATCATTGGTAACTAAATCTGCTTCTGTGACGGTTCCACCACTATCTTTAGAAGTCCCATTGTATTAAAGCCGATTCATCACGACTACACTTAATCCGACCGAAATTATTGTTTGTAGCGCAATTCGTCTTGTTTTTGCTGTTTAGCAAGTTTAGACATTGCTTTTTGAAAACTTTTCTTCGACATCTAAATACTCTTTATTATGTCCCCTTTTTATCAACCAATGGTGACTCTATTTTAAAAGTAGAATTTTATTTATAACTTTTTTCTAAGATAAAAGTAGAGAAATATTTTCCAAAATTAAAATTAATAATTTATAAATTATAATTTTATTCATATTAGAAAATATTTTTTCCAAACATATATAATTCCTTATTGCAGTTTATTACCTACATTTTCAGAATATTGAAACTAAAAAAATAAAATAAAATTTCTTACCTTATATACATTATTCGTAATATATTTGTTAATTAATGAATTTAAATGAACTTCAATTTATTAAAAAAAAATATTTTAATTTTTTTTAGTTTCTAGGCATTTTCACGTGATTTTTTTGTTAATAAAAAATTACTTCACATTAAAGCGAGACATTCAATTTTTTTATTTTTTTTTTTTTGCTATCTGTCCCACTTTAGGAAGTGATGATTTATTGATGATAAACTACTTCGTAGTGCGTTATAGTAAATAGTAAAATACATACACAATTTTCGAAGAAAAGACCAATACAGTCTTAAAAAATAGATTTTTATGTGAACTGATGAAACTGGTGAATAAAAGGTACTAGGGACTGAATTTTTTCCCAAGCCCATTGATAACTCCTAGAGAACTAGAGACATCAGATTTAGTTGAAGTTGAAAATCAACTGGCAAGCATTTTGTAAAAAACTTAATGAAATTTTAGCGAATTTAGCTGAAAATGACCAAGTAGCATTAGATTTACAAATTAAAGTTCAGGAAGATGTTGAGAACAATGTGGACTTAGCTAACGCGATTTTAAAACGTCGAGTCATCAAAGATATAGTGTTTCAGTGGTTATTTCAAAAAATGACATTCGTTTCGTGATACATTTTTAAATTTAGTGTACGATACGTGGACAACGCAATGAACAATTTTTTCACAGCAAGTGAATTTATCAGTGGGTTACCTGCAACAGATATAATTTATGTTCAAGCTTGGCAAACACTGCCCGCAAATTATGACAACAACCGTCGAGCTGTTGATGGATTTATTCAAATTATTATGGAAATTCCTAATTCATCCAGTGAAAGTTATAGTCAAGTAACTTTAATCAATATTGAGTCTTGGGATTGTTTCTATCAATGGATTACAATTTTGTGGTGAAAAGTAACAAAATGAATTACGGGCTGTCTACATTAGCGATTTAGAATCGCGCGATTTTATAAATGTATTGTATTTTTTCTGTTTTTTTTATTAGTATTTGCGTGAAAATAGAGGGACTAAGAAGGGAATCGATAAAAAAAAATGTTTGTCTAAAATTTTTTATTTGTTCACAGTTGCGTACGCAGGTACGTGTTACTGTGGGTTAAACCCCCCCCCCCCCGCCCCTGACCAATGATAAAAAATTGTTCAAATGCTATAATAAGTAGCATAAGTAAGAATATATTTATTATTAAATATTCATATTATACTAATATGTTCTAAATAGAACACATTTTGAATTGACTCAATTACAACATATATTTACTTAGCCTACTCAATTTAATTTTATATTAATATAAAAAAAAGCATTGCTTAATATTCATCACAATGTCACTGTTTCGTCAGATGCAGTTCTAGATGAACTGGCAAAAGTTCAACGGAAACTAGAAATTCGCTTGTAGTAGGTATTATATTTGATTATAATTTGATTATATTTGATGATTTTTATCCAAATTTTAAAATTAATTATTGCAATTTCCTTTATTTCAGAATTTTTGTCTTAATACGGGTCACGCTTTTTTTATTGATTAATATTTAAATAAAATTATATAAAATAAAAAATATAAATAAAAAAATACTAAATAAAAAAGTTTTAAAAACCATGTTTTTAAATTAACTAAAAAGAAGAAAATGAAAATTTTTCTCCGGAGGATTGTGGACAAACATACTTGAAACTGATTACAACAGTATATAACTCGGAACGTGGGGCGCATTTTTGAGGTAATACTACAAATGTGTCGTACATTTTTTACCTGCGCATCTGGACGTCTATATTAAAAATGAGCCCCACGTTTCTAGTTATAGACTGTTGTAATCAGTTTCAAGTATGTGTGTCCACAATTCTCCGGAGAAAAATTTTTATTTTCTTCTTTTTAGTCAATTTAAGAACGTGGTTTTTAAAACTTTTTTATTTAGTATTTATTTTCTTCTTTTTAGGAGGCCAATACATTTTTGTAACGAAATTTGTGTTTTTAATTATTTCCTCTTTTTATGTACTAAATTTGAATGAAATCGGACGAACTTTTGGTTGTGAAAATTTGATTGCAAAATTTCGCGGGCAGACAAACAGACAAGAAACTTTTCACATCATGATTAAAGTGGTAGACTATTGCATTGGCATCGGGTTCAGAGCTATATTAAAAGTTTCGGAGCTGTAGCTTGTCGGAAAATGGTCTAAAATTTGATTACAAAATTTCGTGGACAGACAAGAAAGTGACTTAAAAAAACGTTGTAAAAATATGTTGCAGTCTTTATTTTTTTCTGTTTGAAATAATTCTATTTTACTATATCTAGGTATAATCTATAACTATTTTAAATAAATACTGTCTTTTCAAATTGTTCACAAAATAGACGATGAAAATGATAATTTATCCATCCATAGATTTCGTAACTAGCTGCTATTGTTTTGGTGTATACAATTTACGATGGACACATGAATAACTTACAAAAAAATGACTTAATATTTCTGAACCCCCCCCCCCCCATTACTTCATTCTGCGTACGCCACTGATTTGTCACACATATTTTTTTTATAAATTCATTATAAATATTTTAAAAAAATTTGATGACTCGTTTAAATTTCAAAATATAGTCTGATGACGTGTTCAAATCCCAATTTTTATATAAAATTAAATTTCTTGTCTAAAATTATTTTTATTTTACGTTTCCCTTCTTAAGGCCGGTATTCAACTGGAGATAAAATCAACTTTTTCATATAAAATTTTATCTGAGATAAATTTTAGTTGAGTGAATTTAATTTATCGGTACCCAACTGAAGATAAATGGAAATTTATCTGAGTAAAAATTGTATGAAAATTTTTTCACTCAAATAAATTTTATTTCAAAAATTTATCTTGCAAAGAATGTTTTGAACATTCTTTTAAAGATAAATTTTGACATTAGGTCGTGTAAAAAGAATTTGACGTTTGTTGTTTGAAGAAAACAAACAAAAATCAGAAAACTAAAATAATTTTTAAACTGAAATTGATAAATAATTTAAAATTAAAATAATAGTTTAATTTAATAAAATAAAATAATATTGGTAAAATTAATTAAATAAAATGGATGAAGGTTGGGAGGTAAATAAATTAAAAATAAAATTCTTTAGGTAGTTTTTATCAAAATATATTTAGTGTCAATTTTTATATCACTCAATAATGTTTCTTTTCAAGATAAAATTTATCTTGTACTTTATCTTCAGTTGAATACCGGCCTTTAGTGCTTCTATTATCTTTATCGTACCATTTAACTTGACTTAAATGTCAAATTAACAAAAAAAAATAAATTTTATGAGAAATGTCAAAAAATAGGAATGCTGAAAGATTATTCAAAATCAGCATGCGTATTTTGCTGCGATTTTGGATTTTGTTTAAAAATACACTAACAAATAACAAAATCACATGCAGGAAAAATACGCTAATGTAGACACCTAATTAGTTATGATCATAATTCGATTTCGTGTTAATTCAGTGGAAATATCAGTGGATATTGTATATAGAAATATTCAAATTGGTATATAAATAAAAATTTAATATGAGTATGTATGTATGTATTTAATATATTCAATAGATTCAAAAGAATATGTATTAAACATACACATATGTACGAGTAGAATATAAGAATTCTAATATAGGTACATACCTAATTAACGCAGAGATTAGACTGGATAGTAAACTGGATAGTAAACTGATCATTGTATGTGTTTTTTATCTGTGTTTGTAAGAAGATAGTTGATTGAGTGTCTTTTTACTATCCTGATTTCTATCAAGATTTTTATCATTTTTTCATTTTTTTGTATTAAATTTTTTTGTTTTTTTTTTAGTACAGTGATAAAAAAAAAACAAGGCATACAATTTTTAATTTTGTATTGTTAAAGTAAAAAAAAAATATTTGTTCTTTTTTTCTGACTGTGACTATCCAGTTAACTATCTTCTCAACTGTCTTGATTTAAATCCTGCTAGTAGAGAAGATAGTAAATTGACAATTAATAAAGTAATAAAATTTCACCAATACATTCAACTACTATCTTCGTCAAGATAGTTAAAAAATCCAGTCTAATCTGGGGGTAACCTAACTGAATTTAGAAAAATAAAATAATAATCATTTGTATAATAAACCTCATGTTTTTTATAATTAATAAATGAAATTGTGTTGAAGTTTAATTTTAATTTAACAAATACAAGTTAACAGACGCTACGTCAGCAGTTTTATTAAATACGTATCCGGCCAAAAAATTGATAAAAATTTTAATTCTCTTTTTATATAAAGCATATTTTATTTGTAACACAATCTAATACAGGCAAACGCAATTTATGACAATGTCAGCACATTTGTCTTTCAATTTAGGAGTAAAATCATATTTTAATTTAATTTAAGTTTTAGTTTGTTAATAGAGTTAAAAGAGAAAATACAAAGTATCTTCAAACAAACGAAAATATTCTTTAATTTAAAAAGAAGAATTTAACTGGCGACCGTGACAGGACGCAACGAATAAATTAGTATCCACATAAGAGGGAGAACAAACAACGTTGCGGCTAACCAACAAATTGAAGTTCGAGACATCCATCGCTGGACAGCAAAATTTAAAAATATTGGATTATCCTCGGAATGATAGAAATAATTCTTATGTAAGAATCGATCAAATTTTATTTTTATTTCTTGATTTTTTTTTTGTGCTTAAGTAAAATTAAAAAGAAAAAATTCTAATATTTTAATATTTGAAAAAATTATCGAGAAAAAGAGCTTACAAAAAAAAAACAAGAAATTTTACATTGAAATTATAATAATTACCGAAAAAGCTTTATAAACAATTTTTTAATTAAAAAGAAAAAAAACCAAATATTATTGGTACATGTGAAAAAAAAATTTATTATTGGAAAATAATATAGAAATTTAAGTTTGAAATTTTTTTATTATTAAAGAAAAAAAAAGAAAAATCAAAAAATATAAAAATATTTTATGTAGTAAAAAGATCAAAATATTAAAACAAAAAAAATTTGGAAAATTTGGAAAATTATAAAACTTTTTAGTCGAAAAAGAAAAATTAGATCTACTGAAATTTAAATAAAGTAAAAAAAAAAAAAAAGTTGAAATAATTTTTATTATTATCGAAATTATCGAGAAAAAAAACAAGAAGAAAATCTAGATAAAAGCTAGAAATTATTATCTAAAATAAAAAAAGGGAAGCTAAAAAAAAAAAAAAAAAAAAAAATTACATGCCTCCGAAAATTTATTTAAGCTATTAGAAAATAAAAACCAAAAAATTTAAATTTTTTTTTAAGCTATTAGAATATATTCAAAAATTTATGAAAACATTTTAAAAGAAAAAAAATCTGTGTAAAACTTAGGAAGAGGAAAAGAAATTTTTTTTGGCGAGAAAACCAGATCAAATAAAAATTAGTTAAAAATAAGAATTTGGAGTAATTAACAATTTTTTTTTAAAATTAAGTTGCTTAGAAAAAAATTAAAAGAATTATAGGTATTTCTTCTCCATCCCATTTTCATTTTATTAAAAAAATACATACCTATATAAATTTTATTTCAGATCTTAACTTATCTATTACATTTTAAATTTTCTCTATCCTTTTTTTTTTATTAAAATAGTTAATCAAATATTTCATTTTTAGTTGACATGAGTGTGACACAAGAGCAAGTTGACCAACTAGTGGCAACCATCGTCGAGCGCACCAAAAGAGAGCTTGCAGAACACATAAAAAAAGAACTTGAGGCTCTTGCCAAAAATATAATAGATCAGACAAATGCAAATGTCACGGGACAGCTGCAAGATTTTGCATCTAATTTTCCTAAAATAAAGGACACGCCTAGTGTTGAAGTGTTCCAGCAGTCGCTATCGAACCAGGGGTAGGGGAAGACCATACAAGCCTGGAATTAATTAAATACCTTCCAGAATTCTGCGGTGACCCAACTTCTTATCCAGCGTGGCGTTCAGCAGCACATTTTGCTATTAAATACTATACAGAGGGATCAGAAAAATATTATATAGCGATGGCAATTTTTCGTAACAAAATCACCGGTTCGGCAAATGCTACATTATCCGCCTTTAATACTGTTTTTAATTTTAAAGCAATAATTTCTCGATTGGACCAAGCATACTCGGACAAAAGACCAATCCATGTTCTGGAAAGCGAACTCTGCATCTTGCGTGGGTAATTTAAGTATTTCAGAATATTATGATTCGGTTGATAGGAAATTAACGCTTATATTAAATAAGCAAATAATGAGTTATAGCCAAAATGAAGAATTGACATCAACTTTAAACCAAAAAGCAAGGGAAAACGCTCTTCGAGTTTTTATTTCGGGCCTCCATCGTCCTATATGTGACATTCTTTTTTCCTCAAGACCGGCAGATCTGCCAACAGCACTTGCCATAGCTCAAGAACTCGAAGTTAATCATAAGAGGCAGCAGTTCGCTCGAACTTTCGCGGCGGGAAATACGTCAAAACCTACTAGAATTTTCTCACGGGAAAAAAATATTTCGGAAACGCAAAACAAATCAACACCCATGGAAGTCGATCCAGGCAGTTCTCAGTTTAGACAAAAAAATTTTTTTTAAAAAAATAATAATATGTTCCATAACAATTTTCGGCTACTTTTTTTATTCTTCCTAGCCTTAAAACATTTGATTAGATTATAGGGTATGATTTTTTGAAAGTAGTAAATGCAAGTTTGGACCTAAAGAATATATGGTTAATTTATAAAAACGGAAAGATATCTCTTCAACACATATCTTACATGCAGGCGAACAGCCTTAAAATAGACACAAATTCTGTCCTAGTCAAAATTAAATCCCAATTCGATTCTTTAATTAAAAGAAACTTAAATGCTTTTGCGGAACCTAGTGACAAACTTCCTTTCAATTCTAATATTGTAGCAACCATTCCCACCACCACAGATGAACCAATCTATTCAAGGAGCTATCCTTATCCAATGTCTTTGTCCCAATTCATTAATAAAGAAACAGAAAATCTGCTTGAAAACGGGATAATTCGAAAATCGAATTCACCTTACAACGGTACGGTCCATGTTGTTAACAAAAAAGGCTTGGACGAAAACGGAAATCCCAAATGTCGTTTGGAAATCGATTTCAGGAAAATAAAACTCAATGAGGAAGCGATTTCTTCCTTTGAAAATGTAAAAAAAATTGTTGTCTCGGAAGACGTTCACCTCCAACATCCGGATTATAGAAAAACCTTCGAGCTTACGACAGATGCATCTTCAAATGCCCTAAGAGCGGTTTTGTAGCAAAGCGGTAGACCAATTACTATGATATCGAGACCTTTATGGAAAGTAGAAGAAAATTACGCTACCAACGAACGGGAACTTCTTGCACGTGCTAAAATGAAAAGATGGCGCGCATTTATAGAAAAGTATTCTCCCACTTCCCATTACAAGCCAAGGAAAGAAAACAAAATCTCGAACGCGCTTTCAAAGCAATTTAAAAACTGGCAGGAAAGTATTCGAAGGCAACAGGCAGAAGAAATATTACATGAAATTCAAGCCTTAAAGATTCCTAAGAGACATGCAAGATTAATTAATTTTTTGGGAAGCTCAAGTTCGTCGCCGGTACCCCGGATCATGCCGACTTCGAGCTGTTACTGCCAAAAGATAACATGCTCACAAAAAATAGCAATAGGCAGACTAACAATTACATAATAAATAATTTAAACAATATTGTTTATCTGGTAATTCTCGCCAAAAACAATATTATCAATCTTTTAATTTTAGATCATTTAGAATTAAGACATTTGATCGATTCCGACGATTTTCTTGTTAGTATAAGTCATTTACTGTCTGTATCGCAAGTCAAAATTTTGCAAGATTCTAATTTAATGCACTATGTTTTAAAAATCCCACAAATTCAAAATTTTCGTAATTTTCTAAAAATTTTTCCGGTGAGCCACAACAATATGATACCAAAATTAGAGACCAACAAAGCTGCGCAATGTTTAAATAATGACATCCAACCATTGATGGAATGTGTGAACTCATCTTCTACAATTACTCAACAAAAACGTAGCTACATGCCATACAGAAACTGCTGATCACCTACCATTAGTTCAGCAAGTTGATGAAGGGACAATCATTCTTAATGATGTGGATACAACAACGATTTTCGATCAGCAGGAAATAACAGTAAAGGGAACGCTAGTGGTTACATTTTCAAATTACATCAGGATTAATGGCACGGTTTACAAAGTGAAAAAGCAATCCGTTTATATCGAGCCACATCCGCCAAAAACATTATCGATGAGGTTCAGCGAGCATAAAGAAAGTTTATCGCTACCATATCTGCATAGAATTCATATCGATAACATCAATCAAATACAAACAATGCAACGAGATATTTCAAGCTTCTCGAAAAAATGGTGGATAATTATTTCACTTGCCATTCTGTTTCCAATGTGTTTTTGCTTTATGAAAATCTTGGAGGTTGCAAGAGTTAGAAGAACCGGGAATATAACAATCAATGCCAAAAGTGTGAATGATATCATAGAACATATTGAAGCTGGGACGTCCTCAGTTTAAAAGAGGGAGACGCTAGGTCAGCAGTTTTATTAAATACGTATCCGGCCAAAAAATTGATAAAAATTTTAATTCTCTTTTTATATAAAGCATATTTTATTTGTAACACAATCTAATACAGGCAAACGCAATTTATGACAATGTCAGCACATTTGTCTTTCAATTTAGAAGTAAAATCATATTTTAATTTAATTTAAGTTTTAGTTTGTTAATAGAGTTAAAAGAGAAAATACAAAGTATCTTCAAACAAACGAAAATATTCTTTAATTTAAAAAGAAGAATTTAACTTACATTATGGCGCAGTCGAGAAAATGCAAAATAATTAATGATTAATGGGAAAAGTCAGAGAAACGTCCAAGAGGTACGCCGCCAAAACAATTTATATTTAGACAAATAAAAATGGATTTCATAAAAAAAATGGATAATCTATGTTTACAAGATAATCTATCGAAAAATTGGCGTGTCTTCAAACAGAATTTTGAGGTCATTGTGCAAGTGGGTGTGACTCCAAAACAGATCCTATAAAGATAGCAATTTTTTTAAATGCAATTGGACCTGAAGCAGTTGAGGTATTTAATTCTTTAAATATATCAGAAAACGACAAAAAAGTATACAGTAAAGTCATAGATTCGTTTGAAAACTTTTGTAAACCATGTTATGATTATTTTTAAGATGAATTAATTTGAATTTAAGATAACAAATTTCTAGCACCACGTTGGGCGTTATGATTATTTTTAAGATGAATTAATGTGAATTTAAGATAACAAATTTCTAGCACCACGTTGGGCGCCATTTGTTATGATTAATTTTTAATGATTGAAAAACGGTAGGTGTATACAAATACAAAAATTTTGAGTTCAAGATTAACTCATGAAGAATTTTTATCATATCTTATGAACTTATGATAAAAGAGAAATTGGTGAAGGTAGAGGCAAGAGAAGGTGCTCTACTTTCAACTATGAATCTGGTGTTGAGTCCACTGTCTAAGGACATCCTGTTCAAAGGCTGGGTCTAAGCTCGTCGGTGGGTGGGTAAGGACAGTGAACACCAGAGGGTTCATAACAATATTTATAGGATGTCTTTTTATGAAGAAGGTGAAAAGAAGTTCTCAATAAAAAAAGGATATTCGAGAAATCCCGACCAATTCAAAGTTAAAAAAAAAACTTAAACTAAATGACTAATACGTCATTCTTCAGCTCATGGCTATGGCCATCTTCAGCTGGACCTACATTACCATTTCTTATATCTAATAGGACCTGTGGAAATAATAAATTAAGTCAAAGACATTATCATTTAATATTTAAATGTAGATTTTTTATTGACAAAAAAAAAGAAACTTAAAACACGTACGAAAATTTTATTCTAAACTAAACTACATTAATTTGGTTGCTTATGCCGCATGATGTAATAATTTGACATCAAAAAAATTTTTTTTTTATAAGTATAAAATATTGTAACATAATTTGTTAATTTTTTATTAACATTTCCAGAAATTATTTTATTTCCGTTCTATTCTATTGTTTTTATACAACAATATTAAATCAATATTTTATTTTTTGAAATAAAACAAATTATTATTTACTGACTTATTTCAGTATTTTTTTTTTTTTGTGTGTATATAATATGTAGCTTGTTTGTTTTTATAAAACATAATTATTTTGTACATTTACATAGTACATATTGTATTTTAAATTTAAGTGCAGCTTTCTTGCAATGAAAATGTGCTGTTTATTATTTGTTGTTTAATATGATTGTAGCTTAAAGTGGAGTTGCTGTTATAAGCTGAGTTTGTTTGTTTTTTTTTTGCATAAAAAAAGGGTATCATCAAATGATATGAAATATAATTCAGTAGCTGGTTTACATTTTTATTCTCTTTTTTTTGGTTTGTGGTAAAATACAATATGCAAAAAAATAAAAAAAACAAATCAGAATAAAAAAATTATTTATTTATTTAATTATTAAAAAATTAGAAGTGAAAAACCTATAGCTTAGCCTACTAATACAAGCCATGAAATTTTTATTATTCCCTATTAATAAAATTTCCTATTTTGATGGGTTATTGTAATAGTTTTAGGCTAAAATCATTTAAAATAGTTTAAGATGAGCATACCATTTTATTAAAATGAACTATAGTTTTTATTTAGTATTAAGTATTTAGTATTGATTCTTCTTTTAAAAAAAAAAAAAAAACTCATAAATAAAGATAAAAAATTATTACATGGAATTAAATTATTTCCAGTAAAAGTCCTAAAGAATGAAATTTTATTTAATTTTATTAAATTTATTCCAAATTTAATTTCAATTCTGGAAATTCTTGATTGGGAAAGTTGGTTTAAAAAATTTTATTTTTAAAAAAAAGATATTTGAAGTATTTCTAATGGGTTTGAATGAAACAAAACCCGGTTTTTAAATTTATCAAATGCATTATAAATAAAAAAAATCGAACTCAAACTTATGTTATTTGAGAATCAAAACAATTTTTTTTTTTTTTTTTTTTAAGTTCAGCTTCAGTTATGTAAGGGGGTTTAGTGACCTTGAAAAAAAAATTTATTATGAACTGTCAGTTTTAATTTTGATTAATTTTTTTTTATATAGGTATGTAAAAAAAAATTTTTTTTATTGAA
The DNA here is from genome assembly GCA_964007475.1 of Hybos culiciformis. Taxonomy (NCBI): domain Eukaryota; kingdom Metazoa; phylum Arthropoda; class Insecta; order Diptera; family Hybotidae; genus Hybos; species Hybos culiciformis. The sequence goes on from OZ023273.1 coordinate 78,843,953, forward strand.
ATTAAACAAGGTGAAAAGTTTCTACTTCACCATAACTTTTAAATCAATTTATATTTATAATTTTAATTTAATTTAAAATTTAATTTTAATTTAAAAAAAGGATTTTCTTAATAAATTTTCCGGGTTTCTAAAAGATTAAATTTTACCAAATTTCTATTGGTGGCTTGTTTAGTAAGCTAAGCTACAATAGTTGGGAAAAATTATAGCCGATTGAATGGATCATCTCTGGTCATTTTACTCGGTTCTTATCCAAACCGGATAGCGCGGGTTTTGGTTGGGACAGGGAATGACCAGGTGACGATCATCCTCTACAACTGCACTCTCCTGTCACCTTCAATGGATCCAAAGTCATGATTGCTCAGTGATCATGGATGCAAATCAGTGGCAGATGAGCCAGTGTAGTACCACAACGTAGTATGGATTCTCCTAGGGAGTATCCATGTGGTTACCGGCAATGTCTTAGCTTTGGATTCTTGGATAGACCCAAGAATCCTCCACTAATAACGGACTTTTGGGTTTTACTAGAAGTGGCAATTGTGTGGCTCACATTCTAGTAAAACACCGCTGGACTTCTCATCCTAAGCCAGTGAGATAAATCCCACTAAGCTTCGAATGGCCAGTTCCAGCACCTAAATTTATCTTTTTTTTTTGTTTTGTGGTAAAATACAATATGAAATTGTTGTAAAAGAAATCAGTTCTTTTATATGATTTTTAATCAAAACAATTTCATATAAAAACAAAAAAAAGTAATTATGCAAAATTTACTAAATATTACATCAGGTGTATTATTCTGTAAATTATGCGTTTTATTTTTACTTGACCTATTCCAACTTAAAAAATGATAAAAAAAATGCAATTAATTTGTTTTTTTTTTGTTTTTGTCAATTTTGAATTCAATATTTATACTTTAATTAGGTTTAAAAAAAATTATGGTGTAATTTTATCATTATTATTTTTTTCTATTTTTTTTCTATTGATAAAATCACCGCAACAAATTAGGTTCAATCTCATTCTTGTAAAAGGATGGATTGAATCTAAAAACGGGTTTAAATATAATGAAGTTAAAAACGGATCTGTATATATATATGAAAAAGTTATAAAAAAAATTATTCTAAAAATTTGGTGGGGCTCGAAGCTGACCCTGAGACAAAGAGTCTCATGCTCTTCGATTGAGCTAGCCGGGCAAAAAAAAATGTAGTTGTTTATTAAAAAAAACGGATTAGAGTTTATTTTTATGCTATAATATGTATATTATGTATGTATATGTATTATATATGTTATGTTATATGTTGTTTTTATTTTTAAAAAATTTTTGTTTTGTTCTTATTATTAAATTTTTTAGAATTATTACAATTTTTATAAACTTAAAACTAAGTATATTTTTTTTTTATTACTTTAACATACTTTCTTTTTTTTTGTATTTTTTTTTTTTTTTTTATATATATTTTATATATTTGTTTTTTTTTTTATATATTTTTTTTTGTAGCTGTTTTTTTTTTTTTGGTATTTTATATATATATTTTTTGTTTTTATTTTTATTATTATTTTTTTTTTGTTTTATTTTTATTTATTTTTTTTTTATTACAAAAATATATTTTTTTAATATTTGTTTTTTTCAATATTTTTTGTTTTGATAAATATTTTTATTTTATACATGTTCTATAAGTTTAGTTTTTACATGTATGTACTATAAGATTTTTATATTCTTACATAAGATTATTATATCCTTATAATTTTTTTTTTTTAATTTAATAAAATCTAATTTGAAATTTTTGTTAAGTTTAAATTAACTTTCTCTTTTTTTTTTTTTTTTTAATGAATGTCTCAAATACTAAAATGGTCGTTTAGTTTAAATCGAATCTAGATGATAAGCTTTAGATTATTCCATAATTTATTTTTATGGTGCATTGACTTGTTTTTAAAAGCACATTACTTCATCTGCTGAAGATTGCTTAAGTAGTTATTCTATAATTCTTTGCTTCGCAAAGCTGAATTAACTAAGTATTGTTTACGTCCGTAGAGTATTATCTATATTAAATGCTTCATAGCATTCATTGTCAGTCAATGAAATCCATCGACATACTCATAACTAGATTCTACTAGATTCGCATGTTGATTCGAGATGTTCTTATATGTAAAAAAATTTCAACGATTTTAAGAACTTTTCTTTTATATTCTTCATTTTTTTTTTTTTTTTTTTTTTTTCAATTGATATTTTTATTCTTATAATTCCTTTTTAGGTTAATATAAATTTATTTTTTGTTATATGTTTTGATTTTATACGCTACAATAACAAATAATTATAACATGTATTAGATCAGGCATGTGCAACTGAATTGCGTGCCAGAGCCACTGAATAAATTTCGTACCTCGGCATGAGCCACATATAAAAAAACGAATGAATAAAATAATAATGGTTTATTGGTTTTGATTTAATTCAGAATTTTTGTACTAGTAATTTAATTTAAAAATTACAACAAAAAACATAAAAAAATTTAGAATAAATCTACAAAAAATAAAAAATTAAATAAAAGTTAATGAGAAATTTGAGTGTTTTTACTTTGGCTCAATTTATTCAAATCAGGTGCAATTTTTGTTGTTGAAATTCTGAGTTGATGTTCTAAGTTTATATTTATTACCCTTTCTTGCAAAACAAACAAATCATTGCCAGCTAATAAATATTTTTTAAAAATTAAAGCAAAACAAAAGTTCTTTTCGTACAAAAAAGAGCCACATATTACGTAAATCAAAACATTGATGTGAGCCGCAAATAAAAATCAAATGAGCCGCAGGTTGCACATCGACGTATTAGATTATTAATCCTTATATAAGATTATTATTTCCATATATAAGATTATTATATTATATATCCTAATAAATTTTTTTTTTTCAATATAATCACAGATAAAAAAATAAAAAAAAAATTCCTAAAATATAATTTGAAATTATTGTTAATTTTAAATTAACTTTTAATTGTTGTTTAATCACTCAAATAATTTATAATGTGTCATTGTTAATTATTGTATGTTTTAAAATTTTTAATGCGTTGGGGATCTTTATGTTGTATTTAGTGCTATAGAATTTAGATCACTAAATGGAGTATTATATGCGTCAATACACATGCAATCATTTAGATGCATCTGCGTAAATAATGAAAAAATTTAGATGAATCAGCGTATATAATGAAAAAATTTAGATGCATCAGCGTAAATAATGAAATCATTTAGATGTTTCGTATTGAATATTACGTAATACCTAAACAAACATAATATCTCTCACATTATTTCAATACAGTCAAATACAAAAAAAAATGAGAAAAAATGAGAAGAAAAAATATTCTCTCTTTGCAACTACCTCTCCCCTACGTATTAAAACAGTATATTGGATATGTAAACAAAATTTGTTATACAACTCGTTCTGCATTTACACAAAAATACATTGACACTTGTCAATTTTTCAAGTATTGACTCGTTTCAATATATTTTTGTGTATACAGAACTCTTAATTAATAACAAATTTAGTTTACATATACAATAATCTACTATAAAATGGTGATTTAGTACAATTTGAATTTAGATGATAAGCTTTAGATTATTCCATAATTTATTTTTATGGTGCATTTACTTTTTTTATAGTGCCTTTCTTCATTTGCTGAAGATTGCTTAAGTAGTTAGTTCTATAACTTCTTTGATTCGCAAAGAGTAGAACTAACTAAGTATTGCTTTCATCCGGAGAGATTTATCTCGGGAGTGCCAATTTAAATTGTGAAATCGGGTCGGCCGTTTCAATCAATTTGTCAATGAAATCTGTCGTTTGTCACACTCAGAATTAGATTGTACTAGGTTCACATGTTTATTTGAGACATTTTTATGTAAAAACAAACATTTAATGATTTTAAGAATTTTTCCCTTTTTTTTTTATATTATAAGTTTAAAAAAACTATTAGGATTTTTTTTCTTTTCAAGAAAAATAGAATTATATTTGATTCTTATAATTCCTTTTTAGGTTTGTATATAATGAAAAATTTATTTATTTATTTTAATTTTTCTATTACAAGTATTATTTTTAAATTTTCTTTTTTTTAAAAATTTGTAATAGTTGTCTTTTGACTAAATTTTTGTTTTTTTACTAACAAAATTTTTGAATTTATTGTTTTATAATATTTTATATTATTTATTTATAAAGTATGTACCTACATAAATACATTATTATAATATATATATTTTTTCTTAATTTTTGATTTTTAATTTTTTTGTAAAATAAAAATACTAATTAAAAAATTTTTGATTGTTGTAACTAGTAAACCTTTTTCTTTAGAGGTCCATTTTGTATAACAAATAATTATTATTATTTTATTTTATTTTTTTGAAAATGACAAATAAACAGATTTAACAAAATAACAAAATGAAAATTAGGACTTTACATGATTTTTTGATTAATTATCTATATATTTATTTTCAATTAATCCTTTAAATAATAGAAAAGCTTACTGTAGTTGTAGTTGTAAAGTAAAGAAAAATTTTAGGAAAAGAAGGAAAATTTTTATAGTGAGCTCTATTAAATTAGATAGTTAGATAGTAAGAAAACATAAAGTTTGTTTCATGTTTGGCTGTCCACCCCAGCGTGTACAGTGTAGACTATGCCTACATTTTCTACTGCACTCACGCTGTAAGGTGGAAAGCCAAAAATGAAACTATACTTGATTTGCAAGCATTGAAAATTAATATCGGAGCATGTACAGTGTAGACTGTATCTACATTTTATACTGCACTCATGCTGTACGATGTTAATTTTTTTATTTTATGAAGAAAAAGATAATACAGTTATCCTTTTACTTGTTCCCAGCATGTACAGTGTAGACTGTATCTACTTTTTCGACTGCACTCATGCTGCAAGAGAAGTAGAAGGAGAACTGTATAAATAAAGAAAGAGTTCGATAGTAGGAAAATATAAAGTCTTTTTCACTTTTGGCTGTCCACCCCAGCGTGTACAGTGTAGACCGTGCCTACTTTTTCGACTGCACTGACGCTGAAGGGTGGAAAGTCAAAATGAAACTATACTTGATTTTTCAAGTATTGAAAATTAATATCGCAGCATGTATAGTGTAGACTGTATCTACATTTTATACTGTACTCATGCTGTACGATGTTCATTTTTTATTTATTACGATGTTAATTTTTTATTTATAAATTATCCTTTTACTTGCTCCCAGCATGTACAGTGTAGACTGTATCTACTTTTTCGACTGCACTCATGCTGTAAGAGAAGTAGAAAGAGAAATGTGAAATTTTAGAAGAAAAAAGAAAGTATAGGATTAGAAAGAAAGTTTTAAAATATTTTTCTGAAAACTTTCACTTCAGCATGTACCAGTGTGGACTGTGCCCACATTTTAAACTGCACTCACACTGTAAGGTGAAAATTTTCTCCAAATATTACATAGAAAAAATTTTAATAGAGCCAAATTTTTGAATTGGGGTTTCTAAAATAATAGGGTTAAAATTTTTAATCTAATTTCTCTGTTTTTTTTTTTATAAAAATAACGTATATTTTTTTTATAAACAAAATTGTGTAAGGCGAATTGCCTTATTAATTGTGAAAGGGTAGATACTCTTACATCTGCCACCTCTTTGAGTAGGGTAGGACTCATAGTTTTACCACGTTGGGCGCCATTTGTTATGATTATTTTTAAGATGAATTAATTTGAATTTAAGATAACAAATTTCTAGCACCACGTTGGGCGCCATTTGTTATGATTAATTTTTAATGATTGAAAAATGGGGGGTGTATACAAATACAAAAATTCTCATGAAGAATTTTTATTATATCTTATGATAAAAGAGAAATTGGTGAAGGTAGAGGCAAGAGAAGGTGCTCTACTTTCAACTATGAATCTGGTATTGAGTCCACTGTCTAAGGATATCCTGTTCAAAGGCTGGGTCTAAGCTTGTCGGTGAGTGGGTAAGGACAGTGAACACCAGAGGGTTAATAACAATATTTATAGGATGTCTTTTTATGAAGAAGGTGAAAAGAAGTTCTCAATAAAAAAGGATATTCGAGAAACCCCGACCAATTCAAAGTTAAAAAAAAAACTTAAACTAAATGACTAATACGTCATTCTTCAGCTCATGGCTATGGCCATCTACAGCTGGACCTACATTAGCTTTTCTTATATCTAATAGGACCTGTGGAAATATTAAATTAAGTCAAAGACATTATCATTTAATATTTAAATGTAGATTTTTTATTGAAAAAAAAAAGAAGAAACTTAAAACACCTACGACAATTTTATTCTAAACTAAACTACATTGATTTGGTTGCTTATGCCGCATGATATAATAATTTGACATCAAAAAAATTATTTTTTTTTAAAGTATAAAATATTGTAACATAATTTGTTAATTTGTTATTAACATTTCCAGAATTTATTTTATTTTCGTTCTATTCTATTGTTTTTATACAACAATATTTAATCAATATTTTATTTTTTGAAATAAAACATATTATTATTTACTGACTTATTTCAGTATTTTTTTTTTGTGTGTATATAATATGTAGCTTGTTTGTTTTTATAAAACATAATTATTTTGTACATTTATACAGTACATATTGTATTTTGAATTTAAGTGCAGCTTTCTTGCAATGAAAATGTGCTGTTTATTATTTGTTGTTTAATATTTGTTGTTTAATATGATAATATGTTGTTTAATATGACATGGAATTAAATTATTTCCAGTAAAAGTCCTAAAGAATGAAATTTTATTTAATTTTATTAAATTTATTCCAAATTTAATTTCAATTCTGGAAATTCTTGATTGGGAAAGTTGGTTTAAAAAATTTTATTTTTAAAAAAAAGAAATTTGAAGTATTTCTAATGGGTATGAATGAAACAAAACCCGGTTTATAAATATATCAAATGCATTATAAATAAAAAAAATCTAACTCAAACTTATGTTATTTGAGAATCAAAACTTTTTTTTTTTTTTTGAAGTTAAGCTTCAGTTATGTAAGGGGGTTTAGTGACCTTGAAAAAAAAATTTATTATGAACTGTCAGTTTTAATTTTGATTAATTTTTTTTATATAGGAATTATTATTATTATTATTATTATTATTATTATAAGCTTTATTTCATCCTTTTTTCATTATAATTCTAATAAAAAATTCAGTTTAAAATTATAATTAAATTAAATTCTTAGTAATTATTAATTTTATAAATTTATATTCATTGTTCTCTATTTTAATTCATTATTGCATTTATTAAAGTTAAGTATAAGATAAGTATATTTTTATTTTTAAATCATTTTATTTGTACATCTTCTTAGCTAAGGACATAAGCCTCCCCCAATCTCTTCCATCCATCTCTTGATAATGCTGCTCTTTCCCATCTGGGATTTATTGACTGTAGGTCATCTCTCCATCTTTTTATTTGACGTCCAACTCGTCTAGACCCATCTCTCGGTAACCAGTCTGTTATCAATTTGGTCCACCTGTTGTCGTCTAATCTAGTAACATGTCCTGCCCATTGCCACTTTAATGTTTTTGCTATTTCAACCACATCACGAAAATTAGTACATTTTCTTAGTTCTTCATTTGGAATTCTTTGCATGATATTAAATTTCAGAAGTGATCTTTCCATAGCTCTTTGGTTTACTTGTAGTTTGTTGTTTAACCTTGTTGACATGCTCCATGTTTGTGAACCATACGTCATTACCGGAATTACAGTCATATCAAAAATTTGTTTTCTAGCTTGTTTGCTGATATCTAAATTAAGAATGTTTTTTATTCCCCAAAATTGTCTCCAGCTATTTGTTATTCGCCTTTGAATTTCTTTCTTTTCTCTATTTTTAAACGATATTGTTTGGCCTAAGTAGATGTAATCTTCACAGTATTCAATAGGGTCATTTTTTAATTTAATAACTGATTCAGTTGAATTTGTGATTATTCTGGTCTTCAATTTATTCATTATTAAACCAACTTTTTCACATTCAGTTGCTAATATATTAACTATTTGTTCCATACCATTTGCTGTGTTTGAAAATAGAGCTATATCATCCGCAAATCTTAAATCAGTCAATTTTTCTCCATTTATATTAATACCAAATTGTTTTATATCGATGTTTTTAAATATTTCTTCAAGAACTGCGCAAAAAAGTGCTGGTGATAAAGGATCGCCTTGTCTTACCCCTTTTTCTATTATAAAACTTCTTCCTTTAAATTCTGTTGATACTTTCGCAGATTGATTTCGGTAAATTTCTATTAATATTTTTATAATTTTTTCGGCCATACCTTGACTTCTAAGCGCCTTCCAAATTTTTTCATGTTCTACTGAATCGAATGCTTTATAAAAGTCAATAAAACCGATATATAGATCTTTTTGATATTCTTGACATTTTTCTATTATTTGATTCAATGCTTGTAGATGATCCATTGTTGAAAAGCCAGCTCGAAAGCCAGCTTGTTCCCGTGGTTGAATTTGATTATGTAATGCTTTCATTCTTCTAAGTAAACATTTCGCAAATAATTTAAATATAGTAACTAAAATACTAATTGGTCTGTAATTATTCAGATTCTTAATATCACCTTTTTTATGTATCAATATTATTGACTGTTGACTGTTTCCATTGTTTTGGAATTTCTTCGTGTATTAATATCTCGTTAAATAGGTATGTTAATGCATCTATTAACTGGTGTTTTCCTATTTTTAACATTTCTGCAATTATACCATCATTTCCAATACATTTTCCCGTTTTTAATTCGTCTATTGACTCTACAATTTCTTTTTTCAAAAATGCAGGGACATTTTCTTGATTTTCAAAAATTATATCTTTTTCGGAGTTATCTTGTAATTTTTTATTGGATTTAAATAAATTTTGAAAAAAGTCTGTAGCCGCTTGGTTAATTTTAGATCTATCCTGCACAATCGATGTTTTGTTGTTTATGTTCATAATCCATTCTTTGCCTTCTTTAAAATGTTGTTTAACTTTTGTTATAGATTTATTATTTTCAATTATTTGCCTGCACATTTCTTCATTATATTGTTTAATATCATTTTTAAGCGATTTCTTTATCATTTTTCTTAATTTTTTTAGATCTTGCTTATCTTCACTATTTAAATTTCTTAATTTCCGTATATTTTCTCTTCTACTTATTAGTAATTTCGAATTCTGTGAAATTTTCTTCTTTTGATTATCCATTTTTACCATGATTGTATTCTTAGCCGCCACTTTAATATTATTTTCCAGAAAATTATATTTTTCTTGAATGTTTTCATGGTTCCGTAGAATGTCTAACGAAATGCTTTGGTTTAACTTATTTATGAAATTAGATTTTTGTTCTTCTGTAATTTGTTCTGGAATTTCATGTTTATCTGCATATTTGAAGTATTCTTTCGTTCTGTGATTGAGTCTGATTTTTGCTCGCATCATTTTGTGATCACTTTCAAACGGAACTCTATTTAAAACTGAAACATCTTGTACAGATTTTCGTTTGTTTGTTATAATTAAATCGATCTCATTTTTTGTGACACCATCTGGAGATTTCCAGGTCCATTTCTTTCCTGGTTTTTTCTTAAATAATGTATTAGCAACAACCATATTATTTTGCCATAGCCATGTTTCAAGTTTTTCACCATTTCTATTTCTTAAGCCGTACCCGTAATCTCCTAATATTTTTTCTTCACCCTCTTTTTTAGTACATATTTTTGCATTAAAATCGCCAATTACGTAAATATTTTTCGAGTATAATTTTGTTATGGTTATGTCTAATTGTTTGTAAAATTCATCTATTACTATTTCAGATTCTGCCGATGTTGGAGCATAAATTTGAATTACAGAAAAATTGTTGTTTTCTATTTTGAAATCGCAAGCTAAAATTCTTTGATTTATAAAATGGACCTCTTTTATATATTTTTTCAATTTAGCATTTATAAGCATTCCTACGCCGTATAAACCTTTCGTTAAGCCTATGTAACAAAAAACATTACCATCTATTTTTTCTAATATTCGTGATCCATATATTCTTGTTTCAGCTAGCCCGATTATATCCCATTTAATATTACTAATTGCATTTTCTAGTTCAATTATTCTGTCTTCAGTTGCTAAAGTTCTTACATTATAGGTACATATATTAATGTTTTTAGTTTCTTCAGTTTCTATTTTCATTTTTTGTTCATTAGTATTATTTTTATTTTGAATTTCTTTATTTTGTACTTCTTTGTTTTTCTTTTCTTGTGATGTTACGTCTTTAGTTTCTTTATTTTCAAGACATGGGGGGTTTTGGCCTTTTTTTCCCGCGGTGGCCAACCGTATTGGGAAAAGTTTATTATCGCGATTACTTCTCATTGTCCTTGGTATTTTTGCTGGGTCTAAGTCATTTGATTTAAAAGAAGATGTACTTACTAATTGTTAAACAGATTCTTTTGACTTCATTTTTTTGTTTTCCTGCTTTTTACTCCAATCAGTTGAGTTGTTGAAATTTCTTTCATCTCCCGGAGATCTTTGTCTCTTTCTAGCTGCTTCATTTAATTCTTTAATACGCTCTATTGACAACGCTCCACTTTCATCAAATAATTTACCATTTTCGATACTAGCTTTTCCTCCTTTATTTTTTAGTTCTTTTAAAGCTGTTCTTAAATATTTCTTTTCTTGAGCAATTTCCTTTGGAAGATCATCATTGAAATATAATTTGTAAGGAAGATTTCTTAGTTTAAATTTGTTGCTCATAATAACATTTCTTTTTATATATGTATACTTACAGCTAACAAAATTGGACGTGGACGTGTCCCTGTTGTTCTTTTCCCTAGCCGATAGATATTATCAATTTCAAACTCCCTTAAATCTACTTCCATAGTTTGATTTATGGTGTCTAAGATTATTGCCATTAGTTCATTCTGATTGTTCTCTGTTTCGAGTAACCCATGAATTATTATATTTCTTTTTCTTATCTGTTGTTCTAATCTTATATTTCTTCTTTCTAATTCCTCATTTTTTAGTTTGATATTATCTATTTCGGTTCTAGAATCCAAAAACTTAGCATCAATGTTTTTGTTTATGGCCTCTATATCTACCTTCAAATCCAATTTTAGTTTTTCAATCGCTTCCAATATAGTTTTTTCCGTCATAATGAAACTCCTAAAAGAATAAATGCAAAAAAATCTGAATAAAGTAAATAATTAATTGTAGTTTAGCCTCTTTTCTTTTTTATTTATTTTAATTATTCTTAATTAATAACCATTAATCAGATAAAATATTTGCCGCCTTGATGTACAAAAAATTATATTGTTTATATTACCATTCAGCTGTTTTGTTTTCAAAAATAAAAAAAAATACTCATGAATGCCTGCCACGTATTGTTTGAATCTCGTGGTGCTGCTATTTCTAATCTGAATTTCAATTATTATTTCCGATAATTTAAACCAAAGCCAATTCAATTTCCTTGTTGTTTGCTCAAAACTAATTACTTTAATTCTGCACTTTTGCTAATTTTTAATTTAAATATTCAATTTATAAAAAATCTTTTAATTTGTTTTTCTTTGATAAAAATTCACGTCATTACCCAGCAAAAAATTCTTCAATGTATCGAATCAAAACAATTTTTTTTTTTTGAAGTTAAGCTTCAGTTATGTAAGGGGGTTTAGTGACCTTGAAAAAAAAATTTATTATGAACTGTCAGTTTTAATTTTGATTAATTTTTTTTTATACAGGAATATAGGTATGTAAAAAAAAAATTTTTTTTATTGAAATTAAACAAGGTGAAAAGTTTCTACTTCACCATAATTTTTAAATCAATTTATATTTATATTTTTAATTTTAATTTAATTTAAAATTTAATTTTAATTTAAAAAAAGGATTTTCTTAATTAATTTTCCAGGTTTCTAAAAGATCAAATTTTACCAAATTTCTATTGGTGGCTTGTTTAGTAAGCTAAGCTACAATAGATGGGAAAAATTATAGCCGATTGGATGGATCATCTCTGGTCATTTTACTTGGTTCTTATCCCAACCGGATAGCGCGGGTTTGGGTTGGGACAGGGAATGACCAGGTGACGATCATCCTCTACAACTGCACTCTCCTGTCACCTTCAATGGACCCAAAATCATAATTGCTCAGTGATCATGGATTCAAATCAGTGGCAGATGAGCCAGTGTAGTACCACAACGTAGTATGGATTCTCCTAGGGGAGTATCCATGTGGTTACCGGTAATGTCTTAGCTTTGGATTCTTGGATAGACCCAAGAATCCTCCACCAATAACGGGCTTTTGGGTTTTACTAGAAGTGGCAATTGTGTGGCTCACATTCTAGTAAAACACCGCTGGACTTCTCATTCTAAGCCAGTGAGATAAATCCCACTAAGCTTCGAATGGCCAGTTCCAGCACCTAAAGACAAAGGGTAAAAAAAATAAAAACAATCATTTACCTTTTTTTTGTTTTGTGGTAAAATACAATATGTAATTGTTGTAAAAGAAATCAGTTCTTTTATATGATTTTTAATCAAAACAATTTCACATAAAAACAAAAAAAAAGTAATTATGCAAAATTTACTAAATATTACATCAGGTGTATTATTCTGTAATTTTGTGTTTTATTTTTACTTGACCTATTCCTTAACTTAAAAAATGATAAAAAAAATGCAATTAATTTGTTTTTTTTTTGTTTTTGTCAATTTTGAATTCAATATTTTTACTTTAATTAGGTTTAAAAAAAATGATGGTGTAATTTTATCATTATTATTTTTTTCTATTTCTAAGATAAAATCACCGCAACAACCACGAAAAAATGAATTTATGAAACATTTAAGTTTCAGAGTAGAGTTCAGGCCACGGGTGAGCCATTTGATTAGTTTCTTTTAGATTTAAAAAAATTGGTCGCGTGGGTTTGGCGACAAAGAGAAAAGGATGTTTGCGAGATAGATTAATAATGGGTATTAATGATAAAAAATTACAAAAGAAATTTATATAAACTGAAGATTTATCTATAGATAAGCAATTAGTTTAGCTAGGGCGTGGGAGGCAGCAGAACATCAAACAAAAGAAATTCAAAATGAATAGAGGGCCAGCATAAGCTCATCACACATGCAATTGAAGTCAATAATGAAAACAAAAGGTTTGATACTAGTGTATCAAAGTCCAGTAATGAAAAAATTTTTAATAAGTCAGATAATTTTAAAAAAGAAAATGATAAAAATGTAAATGTTTTGCAGAAGATAGTTTAGCTAGCAAAGTTCAAGAACTTAAAGTAAGTGAAAAATCGAGTAGTGAATCAGCTTTTTGCATTTATACTATTTGTGAAAAAATATGGTCAATAAGTCGGGCTTAGTGTTCCTCATTTCTCACCTTTTTTAATTTCTCAAGACAAGAAAACACATATTTGAAAATAACTTATTAAAATAAAAAGCTAATGCACTAAAACATAAACTGAAAAATTCACATTTTGATTGTACATGAAAATAAAAAATAGTAACGTAAAAATAAATTCATGAAGGAAAACTGAAAACCTTGACATTTTAGGCACGAAAATAGCTGGAAAGTTCATATTTTCGAAAGGGAAAAAAAATGCAGCGAAATGTCTTGGTTTTCTAAATCGTTTAATAAAATAAAAGAGTTAATTTCAAATTCATTAATGTTGAAAACGTTTGACCCTAAACTACCCATTACGATTCAAGCCGATGCATGTAACTTCGGAATTGGTTGTTGCATTATGCAAAGTCGAAAGACCGTGTGTTTTAAAACATCACGAAGTCTAACAGTAAGTGAAGTAAATAATTTTGGTCAAATCGGCAAGGAATTTTTAAGCAATAATTTTCGCTTGTCACAAATTTCATTATTACATATACGGTAGAAAAGTTTAGGTTATTACTGATCATAAACCATTAGTAAGTCATACAAAAAGAACTTCATAAAATCTTATCTTTGCGATTACAAAGGATGCAGTTAAGACTTTTTCGCTATGATCTTGTTGTAAGACATATTCCTGGTATATATTTATATATTATTAATGAGTTTGGGGTGTATCTTAACACCACTGCACTTCAAGGCAATAAATTGCCATGAAAAGTTTACCATCACTCTCAGATGCATGCTAATATGAGACGAGAGGGCTCGGTACGAAGCATGAATGTAAAATTAATATAACCACCAAACGATGCTTAAATCAAGCTTCAGAAGAGAAAAAAAAGAATTATAGAAAAAAAAAACACAAAACACTAAGAACAAGTCTGGATTCTGATAAAATACGAAACACTAGTGACATATCACATAACACAAAGAATGGTTCCCTAGAAAAAAATTTTAAAGGAAGAAGAAAAAATAGTATTGAAAATAAAAAAGATAGAAGAATTAAAGAATTAGTGGAAAATCTCCTACTTCTTCCTCCGGCGTCAACTAAGAGATTTCATTAAGATTCAAAATGAATAAAAAAAAAAAAAAAAAACTCAAATTAAAACAATCGGTATACATCGACTTCAGATAATATATGGTCTTACATTACTTCGTCAGGGTCGATTTGTATGTTGAAAATATAATGTAAATTTAAAAAATAAAATAAAAGAAAAAAATTAAAATTATCTTTAGTCTACCACTTCCCTTGGCTTCGGATACACAGAAAATTTAAATATTAATTAAAGTCTTCCAATGTTATTAGAGAAAAATTAATTAGCTGTCAAACCAGCATCGCTTAAAGCTTAGAGATATTAAGGTCAAAAACATGATGATTTTTATTAGCAAAAGCAAACTTTCGAGAAAATGCATTAATATTCGGTTCTATGGTAAGCAATTTCAAATAAGTTGGTAGTACGGAGGCTTATGGTATTAACTCGAAAGTTGATCTTCTCCAGAATAAAAGGAGAAATACTTTCACCACTAATAATTTGATGATGAGAATGAAAACAACATCTGCAAATTCACGTCTGTCTTGAAGAGATTCAAGCTTAATAAGATTTAAGTGTTTTCTATACGGTTATCCCTCCAAGGAAGATGCCTCAATGCAAATCTAAAAAAGTTTTTTTTGAACGGATTCGATTCTGTTGATGTCGACATAAAAAAAAGGGTGACCATACTTGAGAGGCATATTCTAACAATGGTCTCATAAGAGATGTAAAAAGAAGTCTGGTTATAAATGGGTCACAGAACTCTTTTGACCAACGTTTAATAAAACCTAGAGTGCAATTTGCTTTACTTACAATTGCATTTACATGTGGTTTAAATGTCAGTTGGTAATCATATGAAATGCCGAGATCTCTAACTTTATTGACTCTGGGAATAAGAATATTATTAAGCGTATATTTAATAGGAATTCTTTTCCTTGAAAATGATATATTTTGACACTTAGGCACATTAAGAACAAAATTATTCTTGATACATCAAAGGCCAAAGCTATTAAGGTCAGTTGGTAAAAGATTGCAGTCTGAAGGACTAGAGATTTTTTTTTAAATTTTCATATCATCGGCATAAATGGTGTGATCGCTATAGAAAATGATGAATGAAACATCGTTAATAGCGATCCTTGAGGCACTCCAGAAGTAGCTGTGTATGTTGTAGATGTAGCAGAGCGAAATTTAACTTGATAATCACGAGGACCAAGTCAACATTTTTCCCACTCAATAAAAGAAGATGGGAAACCATACGCAGCCAATTTAAATAAAATAATCTGATGAAGAAGAACATCGAATGCTTTGCTACAATCCGTGTATGCAGAATCAGTCTGATAACCCTTCTCCATATTATCCCTACAAGCAGAAGTAATTTCTCTAAGATAAGTAGTAGTAGACCTACCGTTAAGAAACCCATGGTGATTATCAGTAATAAAATTCTTGCAATAAAAATGTATATCTTCAGAAATAACAGCTTCAAAAACCTTA
Organism: Hybos culiciformis; assembly: GCA_964007475.1. NCBI lineage: Eukaryota > Metazoa > Arthropoda > Insecta > Diptera > Hybotidae > Hybos > Hybos culiciformis. The sequence continues at coordinate 78,859,804 of OZ023273.1, forward strand.
GGAATTGAAGAAATTTTAGATCTTGGACGATAATTTAAAACGTCAGCTCTGCAACCTTTCTTGAAAACGGGTATGAAAGTAACCGGTTAATAAAGACATATTAAAGATAGAGGATTACATAAAGTAGAAGCACAATTTTTCAAGATTCTCGATGGAACACCATCAGGCCCAGAAGAACAGTCATCTTGAAGGTTAGATAAAAACTTGAAAAGTTCATTCACTTCAATTGATATTACGGTCATAGAATTTTGCGGGCAATTGTTTAAATAACTGAAATAGGCAGTATCAACATTGAAGTTTGAGTCAGAAAAAGAACTGGAAAAATGGTTAGCCCAAGAATTAACTACAGTTAGGTCATCATTGGAAGAAGTATTCAAGAAACTAAGAGTTTGAAAACTTCTTCCTTTCTTCTTAGAATTAATAAAACTAAAGAATCTTTTAGAATCCTTCAACATGTCCTTTGTCTTGTTTAAATAATCCTCATACTGAAACTCAAACAAGATTCGGAACTCTTTCAATAAATATTGAAAAGCGTCATGGTCGACCTCACTTCCGGTTATTAAGAAATTCTTCCCAGCCTTATTCTTCCTGTTTCTTAGAGCTTTTAGTTTTCTATTAAACCAGGGAGGGGAACAAGATCTCATGTCCCTTCTAGTAAAAAGTGGACATGATAATGAAAAACCATTGAAAAGAATTTCATAAAAGGAGTCAATCATCGAGTCCAAGTCCAAATCCACATCATTAAGGAATGAAAAGTCAGCCTGGCTGAGGTAACTATTGAATTTAATGAAATCAGTTTTCCTATAATTGAACTCTGAAGAGCTTTGCGGAATTATTTCATTGGATTAAACAACACTAAATATAAAATTTATAGGAGGGTGGAATCTATCAATTTCAACCAAGAAATTTGCACTTTTTTGAACAGTGCAATTAGTTGGATCAGAAAAGAAAATGAGAATAAAATTTTTGACTTTAGAAATTTGAAAGAGAGGAGCTGATGAAAGTCAATCTCCAAACATGGGGAGGGTGTTTTATTTTTATTATTTTTTTTTTTTTTTATTTTTTTTTTTATTTTATTTTATTCAATTAACAGCTAACAGTTTAATATTAAACTAATTACAAGCTATTTGGATTTTACTTTTTACAAAAGTTTAGGTATATAAAAGTAAGCTAAGGACTAATTATAAAATTTACAAACTATAGATAATATTTATAAAAGATTGTTTAAAAATTCAAAAAATAAACAAATTTAAAGAATAAAGTCCAAAAAAAAAAAAATTCAGAGTTTGACTAAATTCAAGTGAAAATATTACTTCAAATACTTATACAATATTAACATAAAACTACGAGTACCTAACCAATTAACCAATTATGCTCACCATATCACAAAATGAGCTTAGCCATGAAATTCAAGAATATCAAGTGTGAGATTATACGTAAACGGGAAGTTGAGAAGCAGTGCGTTTAACTAGTTTTTGAGACCTAATGTATTATTATCAGAAACATCAACTACAGAATTAAAAAACTCGTTGTGACTAAATTGAATTCTTATCATTGGGCTCTTAGCCAATAAGTTTGTCCTTGAATGAGGGAGAGAGAACGTTAAATTTAGTCTAGTTGGTCTGGCGGGATTATAAAAATTCAAATTTTGGTAGAGACAAGGAACAGAAGTCAATCCAGAAGTTATTTTAATTAAGAATAATTCATCTAATATAAGCCGTCTCTGACAAAGTGACACCATATTCAGAGTGCGAAGTCTATCGCTGTAATTATCTTCTTGTAGACCAAATTTGAAAAATAAAAATCTAGTGAATTTTCTTTGAATCCTTTCAACTTTAGATTTATACACATTATAAAAAGGGTTCCAAATGACGGATCCATATTCAAGAACACTACGAATTAATGAGTAATACAAACATATGAAGGTGGATAACGATTTAAATTTTTTACCAATACGGAAAACGAAACCTAAAAGGCGGCTGGCTTTATTAAAAATGAGGCAAACGTGGGAATTAAAAGTGAGTTTAGAGTCGAAAATTATGCCAAGGTCCTTTTGTTCGGTTACTCTTTTTAGAATATGTGCACTTAGCTGATAATCAAAGAGTATAGGAGATGTTTTCCTAGAAAAGCTGAGAACTGTACATTTACTATAATTTAATGGTAAACCGAATTTTATACACCAGGCAATAAGCCATTCAAGGTCTTTCTGTAGTAGTGTACAGTCTCGAATACTATCAATTTTACGAAAAATTTTAAGATCATCGGCGAACTGCAGTGAGGGGGAGGTAAAATTAGGTAGTCATCCTCACCAGACTCAACCCATCTCCAATTGGATAAATTGAAATCACCCAAAAGTAGAAATTCATCAGTTTCAGATATAATGTCAGAGACAAAATTAATAGCATCGTAACCAGAAGTGTTACTAGGACTAATAAATATTCAAAATGAAAATAGATTTACAAGAATTTTTCAGTTTGATCGCAATGGCATCAATGAGTGTATAAGAAGGAAAAGAAATCAGAGTAACAGCAAAGTGAGATCGTGTCGCTATTAGAGCTCCACTACCTTTCGGAACATTGGCGCTCTCGCCCTCAACATTGTGGTAATGATCTTTTCTAAAAATTTGATAGCAGGCAGAAAAAAGTTCATAATCAAGGATGCCATTATAAAGCAAAGCCTCCGTTAAGGCATAAATGTCAAAATTAAGTGTTTCAGATTTTAGAAAAATAGGCTTACACTTAGAAGTCCTCTTTGATAGTGAAGGGACAGTTTTTCTAGTTTTTTTGAGAATGAAAATGATCAATTTGTCGTGGCTTGCGATTTTTGAAAAGTTAAATGCAAATGTCCTTTGGCTACAGATGTGAATAGGGCGCAAGAAAGTAGTATTAGTTGAAAGAGCCCGAAAACTATGATTGGTTGGATCAGATTGTCCAGAATAAGGTTGAAATCCGACGAATGTCGGAATCAAAGTTGAATTTATTTGAGAAATATGTTAAAACACTTCGTTAATAATTAAAAAGTTGGAAGAAGCTTAAGAGTTATCTTGAAGAGCTTCGGAAAAGTTCTTAAGTTTTATCACATCCGCTGAAACAAGTTCCAACGTAGTGGATAAGAGTTAAAAAGAGCATTTGCAGCATTTTTAACTGCGCACAGAGGGAAGATACGGAAAGTTTTTTACAATCATCACAAAACCATTGTAATGATTCGTTATCAGAGCGCTTCAACTTATCTAAAATACGGTCGTTCAGGCCAATACAAACGCATTTATTAAAATTAAATTTAAAATTTATTATAAATAAAATTAAAAACCACCAAATCAATAGAAGAAATTAATATTATTATTATTATTATTATTATTATTATTAACAAAAAAAAATAAAAAACCTAAAATTAAAAGATTAAACAAAAATTAAAAGATTGAACAAAAAAAAATCCACGTTTTTGGAGTTTCTAAAAATCCTTTTTGTGCTGACTTGTGCTAGGTTTGTGCCGAAGTTTTTTTTTTTTTTTAATTTACAAGAAAAAAATTATAAGATTAAACAAAACAAAACTTATAATTTGAATAAAAATCAAAGCACAGCATCAGACGTCATTCGTGCTACTTTGCCGAAGTTTTTTTTCATAAATATTGAAAATTGGCGGAGATAGAGATAGAGTTAAAAAAAATAAAAACAAAATTCCAGATTGCATTAAATATTATTGGAAATTCCGAATTGATATTTTTGCAGATAATGAAATCTTATTTTTGAATGAAAAGGTTATTGTTCCAAACTCATTAAGACAAATCATGTTAAATTTACTGCATAAATCGTCGGCAGTGATATATTTGTTCATTTGAGAATATATGAAATTCCATTTATTCTCATTCGAAATATTTAAGTAAATCCATTTACCTAAATATGTTCTTTTGAAAATTTATGAAATTCCATATATGTATTCTCAAACGAACATATTTAGGTAAATTTGGATTTACTTAAATATGTCTCTTTGAGAATATATGAAATTCCACATATTCTCAAACGAACATATTAAGGTAAATTTTTTTATTTGTGTATGTTTGAGAATATATGAAATTCCATATATTCTCAAACAGACATATTTAGATAAATCTAGATCTACCTAAATATGTCTTTTTGAGAATATATGGAATTCCATATATGCTCAAACAGACATATTTAGGTAAATTTTTTTTTACTACTGCTGCCTGCTGATGTCGGCTGCTGGTGGTATAAACATTTTTAACACTATTTTATATTGTTAACAGAAAATAAAATGAGTAATTTCATTTAACAGTGTTCTGATTTTTATTTTATTTTGCCCACGAAAAGTTTCTTAATTCCAAAATATTAGAAATTGAAATAGAATATCGCTCACTAATGTCAAAATTTTTATTTTTTAATTTTGCCACAGGAGCTTTATTTTTATTTTTTAAAATAAAATTTCGCTCTTCAATGTAAAATTAATTTTTCTTTTATATCGCCCTCAATATCACAATAAGAGAAAAGCTTTTTTGGTTTTCGCTGGGCCAAATTAAAAAAAAATTTTTGATACAATTCTCGCTCAAAAAAAATTAAATTTTTTTCCCTTTCTTAAAGTAAGAAATTTTTGTTTACGTTTGATGATAACAGGATAACAACCAACGAGTTAATTTTTTAAATAAAGGAATTATATTTAATAATTCATATAAAGTCATTTTAATATTTTAAAAATATAAAACTTATTTTGTTTGAAGGTGAGTTGTATTGTTTAAATTTAAAAACTATTCATATTTGTATAAATTTAAAAACTATTCAATTATATGCACTCTTTTAAAAACATCCAAATTTTGTATTCAAAAGTTTCGTCCAGAATTTTAATTCTTAATACTAGGATTTTAACTCTTTAACTCTACTTAATTTTTCTAATTCAATAAAAAAAAATTTCTGTATAAAAAAAATTTTTTTTGAAAGCATTATTTTTATAACTCATTTAATTTTTGGCTTACAATATTTCCATGAATTTTACTCTTTGCAATCTTTAGATTTTTAATTAAATTTTCTACACAAAAAATTTCTTCTAGTTTAATATGGGAAGAAAAAAGGAACTCGAGTTAAGAAAATATTTTTCTTCCAGTGGAGAAAATAAAGATATTTGTAATTTATGCAATACAGTTTTAACTGGAAAATTATACAATATTCGTCGTCATCTTCAAAACATACATCCAAAGATTTATGAGCTTTATCAGCTCGAAATTTTGAAGAATAAAAATAAAATTTGTTCAAAAAAAAATCAACTTATAAAATTACAAATTAATAAGGAAAATGTTTTAATTTCTATTATTGATATGATTGTAAACGGCGGGTGTTCCTACAATTTTATTGAATCGCGTGGATTCCGACAATTAGTGGGTCCCATGTTAAACGCACTTGATATTACTATGAATTCAAATGTACTTCAAGAACAAATAGCGATAAAATGTATTGACTGTAAAAATTATATTTCTAAAACTTTGAAAAAAGGATTATTTTCTTTGAAATTTGACGAGGTAACAAGACTAAATAGATCAATTTTGGGCATAAATGCCCAAATTGTAATCGATTCAAAAATAAAGATTTTTACCTTAGCAATGATTGAGCTACATGAAAAACATACCGCAGAATATATAAAATCTTTGGTTTTGGATACTTTATCCAAATATGATTTAAATATAAATCAGGTCTATTCTGTAACTACCGACAATGGACGAAACATGCTGAAGGCGTCCTCACTTCTAAATACAGAGTTAGAAAATTTCTCGGACAGCGAAAATGATCCAGATGATATCAATTTTCTTGATGGAATTGAAAATTGCAGTTTTAGAGATAGGCAAAATTTTTTAGTAAACGCAGTTCGGTGTGCTGCACATACTGTACAGCTGTGCGTTTGGGATCTAATGAAGAGCAATGACATCAAAACTAAAATTGATAGTTTACGAAATTTAGTTGTATGCTTACGAGTTCCTAAACATAGATCTTTAATTACTAAAAATAACTACAAACAACCCATTATAGACAATACCACCCGCTGGAACTCCACATATAATATGATTATTAGACTATTAGAACTAAAAGATTTTTGTACAAAATTTGAAGAAATTTCTTTAACTTTTAAACTTGAGGAAGAAGGCTGGTTGTTTGCAAAAAATTTTACCGAAATTTGTGAGCCATTAAAAACCGCAACTGTACAACTGCAACAAGAACAATTGCCTATGGGTGATTTCTATAAGTTATGGTTGCAAATGAAAATTAAACTTAACAAAATTTCTCATCCATTATCAAAACAATTGTTGGGGTACATTGAAATTAGAGAAAAAAAGTTACTTCAAAACCAAACTTTGATTTCCAGTTTATATTTAGATCCCCGATTCAACTATTACTTAAAATTCGAAGACAAACAAATTGCCGTGCAACACCTAAAACAAATATATAATCATTGCAAATATTTAGATAACGTATCGAGTCTTGCGTGCGATTCTTATACTAACTTAGTACATTCGACTAGCAGTTCAGATCAAGTCTCTTCACAATCTACTGATAATTCTGTAATCTCAACGGAAACTCCATCAAACCTATTATCTAAAAGTTCTTCTGATACTTCCGAAGATCTCGAACAAATGATGAGAGAATACTTAGATAGCACAATTAATGAAAATTATTCTGAAACAAATACAAATGAGCCTGATATTTATCAAGAAATTGAACGATTTTCTCCCGCAAAACAAGATTTTGGAATTAATTTGTTACACTATTGGGAGATAAAACGCAATGAATTTCCATATCTTTCTAAATTAGCAGAGATTGTTCATGCCACTCCAGCCACACAAGTCAGTGTGGAAAGATGCTTCTCAGCATTAAAATTTATCCTTACAGATCGACGCAATCGTCTTTCGTCAAAAAACACTGAAGATATTTTGCTTTTGAGGCTTAATTTCGATTTTCAATACGAACAAAATAATTGATCAATTTTTACTTTATTTTATTAATTAATTAATTTTTATTTTACTTTATGTGTTTAAAAATGTAATTGCCATTTTTTAAATATTGTTACAAAAAAGAAGACTTTTATTTTTTGTTAATTTTTATTCCTATTATTTTTTTTTTCTTATTAAATGAATTCATTTTTTTTAGTTAATAAAAATATATTATATGTATTTATGATTTTTATTTTATTAAATTATTTGAAGCATATTCCCACATTCCCCACTTTTTTAAATCTTCAGTCGAAAAAAAAAAAAAAATTAAAACGATTCAACGGACGGAACAACACAAATTGAGGAACTTATATCATTTACCACTATATAAACACAATTACAAACGTATTGTTTACAAAAAAAGCTTTATTATTATCAATTTTATTTTGAATGATCCTAACTTTTACTTCAAGAGATTTTTACATTAAAATTAAAAAAAAAAGAAGAATCATTTGAAAAAGCTGTGAGAGCAATTATTTATTTTTATTTAAAACACATTAGTCTCCAAAATTTATAATTGTATTTTTTTGTTTTGTACACACAATCTTTATAAAAAATATTTTGAAAAAATTAAAAAGGAAAGAGCGAAAAAAATAAAATAAAAATAAAGCACCTACATTTTTAAAAATAAAACTACTGCGGGCGCCCGAATAAAATAAAAATCGGAACACTGATTTAAATGAAAAATTATAAACAATGACTCATATTTATTCATAAAATATAAAGTATCAATGTTTGTTATGTGTAAAAAAAAAAAAATCAATCAATTTGTTTTTTCTATTGTTAACCGAAAACAAATTGATTAATTTTAAAAGGTTAATGATTTAATAATTGGTTGATGGATGACGTCAGACACAATGCTTTCGTGTTTTCGAGTCGCCGCCGGTCAGCCACAAGAAAAATTCTTCGGCTCAAAAAAAAAATGTAACCGAAGATTGTTGTTTGTGGTTTGTTTTTTTGTAGTCGCCGATTGTTTTTCATCAATTTTTTATGAGCTTTTTCCTCCAAAACAGCTAATTTTGAGTCGACGTCGATGTCGGATCTAGACATGTTTAATCACGAAATGATTTCATTGAGGGAATTAAAAACAAATAATGAGTTATAACCGGAAACAGTTTAAATTAATTAGTTGATTGTTGATTGATTTATTACGTTTGTGTTTACTAATGAAATTGCTTAGTTTCCAAAAAAAGAAGTCCTGAAATTTTTTTATTTGTGTATGTTTGAGAATATATGAAATTCCATATATTCTCAAACAGACATATTTAGGTAAATCCAGAGTATTCCATATGTTCCAAAATGAACATAAAAGGGTATTTTTTACTTTTTTTTTTTTTTTTTGATGATGATGATGTTGACTGCTTAGCTTTTTTTTTTTGATCATCATGATGATGATGATGATGTTGACTGCTTGGCTTTTTTTTTTTATCATCATGATGATGATGACGTTGACTGCTGCTGACGTTGACTGTTGATTTATATGTTCCAAAACGTACATAAAATGGTATTTTTTACTTAGCTTTTAAAGCGTTGAAGTGGTCTTCGCGGTGTAAAATAAGTATTATATATTAAGAAAAAAATTATTTTTGGAAGTCAATAACACAAAAGTATATATAATTTTTATCAAAAAAATATATCAATTGTTCTAAATTTTTTAACATTGTTGTTAAAGACATGGAACGATCTATTTTAACAAAATCACCTTTTATTAAACAGTATGTTATAATTTATAAATTATAATCAAATTTAAAGGGTTAATTAATTTTGTAATTTTGTCCTAGTCCGTTGCTTCTGGTACGTCTAAAAGTGGAATATATATAGTTTTTGATTATAAATTTTAAGACCATTAATTTATTAATGTGTCTTTCAGTATTTGAACAATTCTGTAGATTTCGATAGCGGTGACTACTGGTTCTGAACCACAATTGATTTCACTTTTAATAGTTATTTTCCTAATTATTTAATGTCGTAGATACTAGATACATATATGCGGGAGATCTAATACACCTAAACTAAGTAAAACGAGAATCAGCATTTTTGGGAATCGACTAAAAGGAAAAGATTGAGATCAAAGAGTCAACCGTATATTGGGTATACGAGGAATTTTTTTCAATTTTTACTAGCATTGAAAGTGTATTATTATTTAAAAGTTATTGATTGTTTAAGAAATTGTTATTGTTATTTATGATTTATTGATTGAAAATGTTGAATTATTTGTTAAAAATTTTCAAGAAATGTTTGATTGAATCTTATTTATTTTGATAAAATAAAAAATTTTTTTCAGAAAATATATTTTCTTTCATTTAAAGTGTGAAGAAGATCCAACCGTTACGAAAAAAGTTACAAGCTGTCTAACTTTAAATTCGATTTTCTCAAAACTAATGAACTCTACATACGACATTTAAATTCTAAGTCGACGATATAGTAATAATAATACTTTTATTTTATTTTTTTTGTGATTTTAGCTGAAAAGGATAAAAACGAAAAATTATGATATATTTTATTATACCATACTGTAAAAAATTAATTTAAATAATTTAGAATATAAATAGAAAATGTACTTACTCTACGTTGTCGCGAAATTGTTGTCGCGGAATAAATATTTTTAACACTATTGACTTTAATTTTCATTTTTAACTGATCTGGAAGAAAATATTTAATTTTCTTAAACTTGCGAAAAAAAATCCAAAACTTAAATGACAAAAAAAAAGTTTTCCAAAATTTAAAAAAGAATCGATAATTAATTAATTAATTGCAACTGCATCAATGTCAAAGTCACATTTGTCACTAGGGTTTAGTTTAGTCATATTCAAAGAATGAAAACAATTCCTAAATGGGCATAATGATACAATCAAACAATTAATTTCAAATAATAATAAAATTTCATCAAAAAAAAAGCACAAAACAATTAGTTTATGGTGATGAAAACTCTTACAATACATATATATAATACATGTATATAATAAAGAATTTTTATTCTCAAAAAGTGATCATTTGAAAATCTCTCATGCAGAACTAAAATCCCCTAAATTCTTCAACTAAAAATACTCAAATACATGTGCCAGTGCCAATAGCATTTTCTTATTACATATGTGTTGATCTGATTCCAAATTGAACAAACACTTTATGTTTACGGGTAAAAATTGTGCTCAAAAATTTATCAATTCATTAGTAACTGAATGTAAGCTTCTTTATGGAAAGTATTTTATGAATCCGAAACCCATAAATAAACTGACTAGTAATCAGCAAACTCGTCATTATTCTACCCGAAAGTGTCACATATGTAAATTAGCTTTAGGTTATACTGACAGAGTTCGCGATCACTGTCATTTTACAGGAAAATATCGAGCTCTAGCTCATTCCGAATATAATTTAAAATACAAAGATAAAAAAATGTTCCCAAATTTTTTTTTTCACAAGTTTTCGGAATACGATTGTCACTTAATTGCCAAAAATTTTAACGATGAAGAGGGATATATAAATGATGTCTCATTTACAAAAGAGACGTACGAGCCCTGCATCATTAAACCTCGTACGGGTAAAAATTTTCGCTTATTTTTTATTTTAAGTGTCTGAAAAGTAAAGTTAAATGAAAAAAAGTAAATTTTTTTTTATTTATAGCAAAAATATATATATTTTTCTTCAAATTCAATAAATAATATTTAAAAAAACTAAATTAGTTATTTTTTAATTCCGATTCAAAAATATGCTAACTGCATCATTAAAGTTCGTACGATTCAATTATAAAAAAAATAAAACCAAGTTGTCCTAGAAAAGTTTTACATTATGCGATTCAACGGTACTTTTCAAAACTTTTTTTTCCTAATTTGTTGTCAAACATTGGACAGTATTGTTTGTGATTTTTTTTTTTTAAATATGACTCCAGGGAAGGCAATTGGTGACGATTTAAGAAAAAAAATTTTAGAAGATTTCAAGGGCAAGAAATCCTTTCGTCAAATAGCCGAACGATTCGGAATTCCCAAAAGTACGGTGCAGTACATAATAAAACATTATTTGGAAACAAGAAAAATAGAAAAAAATAAACCAAGCGGTCGGAAAAATATAACTTCTTCCAAACAAGACAAAATTTTAAGAAAAATTGTACGTGAAAACACCGACAGTCGACGTTCTACCAGCTCCGAAATCAAATCTGTTTGGAGTCAGATTATCCGTAAGACAGTCTCAACATCAACATGCCAGAGAAGACTCAAAAAACTTGGCTTCAAGTTTTATAAAGTAAGAAATATACGAACTTTGAATATGATTTTTTTTACTAATTTTTTTTGTTGGTTTAAGGCAAAGAAAAAACCACTTCTGACACCAACACAGAAGAAAAATAGATTACGTTGGGCCAGAGAACGTTCAACCTGGACCGAAAATAACTGGAATAAAATAATATTCAGTGATGAATCCAAGTTTGATTTATCTGTTGGCGATCAAAGGTCGAGAGTGATAAGAACCAAAAATGAAGCTTATCATTCTGATTGCTTAAAACGCACCGTAAAATTTGCTTCTGGTGTTATGGTCTGGGGCTGTATGTCGAATCGTGGTGTGGGACATATATGCTTTATTGATGGAACAGTAAATGCTTTAAAATACCAACAAATATTGAAAGATTATTTGATTCCTTCATGCCATATGCTTTTTGGTCCACAAGATTATGTGTTCCAACAGGACGGTGCTAGTTGCCACACCGCAAAAAGTTCGAAAAAATGGTTTGAAGACAACGATATTGACGTCCTGAGCTGGCCTTCATCAAGTCCTGACTTGTCTCCTATCGAAAATTTATGGAGAATTATTAAAAAAAGGTTGAGAACAGATCGACCAAGAACAAAGGACGATTTGAAAAAAAAAATTGCCGAAATATGGTATTCAAATACACCAGAAGAATGTGATACATTGTACAGAACCCTCCCAAAAAGAATGAAAGCTGTAATTAAAGCCAAGGGAGATGTAACCCAATTTTAAGTTCAATAAATAATTATCAAATAAACCGTACGAACTTTAATGATGCAGTTAGCATATTTTTGAATCGGAATTAAAAAATAACTAATTTAGCTTTTTTAAATATTATTTATTGAATTTGAAGAAAAATATATATATTTTTGCTATAAATAAAAAAAAATTTATTTTTTTTTTATTTAACTTTACTTTTCAGACACTTAAAATAAAAATTAAGCGAAAATTTTACCCGTACGAGGTTTAATGATGCAGGGCTCGTATACATTTCGGTAATAAAACGAATCAACATTGATAAATTCCATTATTTTGACATGAGGTTTTTAGATTCGTTTAGGTTCATGCCTTCAAGCCTCGACAATTTGACCAAAACTCTTCACCTTACCGATTTTGTTAGTGTGCGAAAATATTTCACAGACGAAAGAAAATTCAATTTAGCCAAATAAAATGGAATATTTCCATATGAATACTTAGATTCGTGGGATAAATTACAGGAAAATAAGAAAAAAAAATAAATAAATAAATAAAT